>JAWWNI010001548.1:0-115000 GCA_034642065.1 Darevskia nairensis | reverse complement strand
CAGTGGTCAGGGATGATGGGAATTGTAGTCTCAAAACATCTGGCGTGTCAATGTTAGCCATCACTGACCTAGGCAGAAAGATGTTATATTCACAAAACATCTGATGGTTTCTGCTTCATGTATGATGGAGGGAAGAACATCCCAGTCCAGGAGCAACAGCAGAAAATGACCTATGATGCTCCTTAAGGCGTGGTGCCACAAGCAGGATTTCCCCAGGTGATCGCAGTGATCTTGCAGGGCTATACAAGGGCAGGGGAGTCTTTCAGGTAACCTGGTCCTGAGTTGTTAATTGCAAGTCCTTGAGCATATCTAGGGTTGCCATAAGTCCATAATTTCCTGGAAATAGCCGGGATTGGTCCTTGGAAAATGGGTAGAATATTCACATTTGTGTCCAGGTTTTCACTTCTTGAAATATGGCAACCCTAGCATATCCCAGTAGCTATTTGGCAGCCAGTGAATTTCCCCCAGCACAGGTGTGATATTTGCCCATCTAGGTACTCCATTCAGCAACTTGGCTGCAGCATCCGGACCAACCCCAGGGGAAGCCCCACACAGAGCACTTTACAGCAGTCTAATCATGAGGCTGGATGAATCACGGCGTTAAACAGCCATCAGCATGAATAACCCTACCCTTCCCTAAGAGTCGAGCTGAGTCGTCCTAACCATGACATCACCCTTGTTTAGTCCATTCTCCATCACATTCGCAAAAAGCACAGGATGAGACCTGGCCGAGTTGAACAACCCTGATGGTGCAATCTCAAAAGCAGGGATGGGGAAGAAATTCAGTTCAGTTCACTTTTTAGCCTACCTAATTTGTACTTCCCAAAGGAAGCACCGCACAAATATCCCTCAAAATTTGCACTTCTCTGAATTTTTCAGCGTGGTTCTCCAACTCCCCAAAAATTGTGTCCCCCAAAAAGTGTGCGTTAGGGGAAAGAGTCCATGAAAATGAATGTATTGGTGAAAGCAACATACAAAAATGTCATTCCATGGGGCAGAAATCTTACGTTGTTTTATATTAGGAGAGATGATTTTTGGTGAGTTTTTTTATGTTTCATTCGCAAACTGATGTAGAAATGTGGAAGAATGAACAATCGACAGATTTCTCCCTCCTTCCTCAAAAGTTCCCCTGCATTCAGTGGAGCTTACTCCCAGGTAAACGCATGCATAGGATCGCAGCCCTGACCCTCTTGATTTCAGCGGGCGAGACAGCCAATACAGCCATAAGTGTGTTTACTCCAAAGTCAGTTCCTCGGAGCCAAATGTGACTTTCTTTCTAGGAACTCTGCATGAGAGCGCAGCTTTAAGCCAATGTTCAGCTGCCCCACGGTGGGAAATAAATCGGTTGGCAAACGGCTGCCCTTTGCTTTGATGGTGCCCCAGAGTTTTATTTTATTTTCCCTGCTGTTAAAAAAAACCCAAAAACACAGAAAGGGAGCGACAGATGTTTCTCTTACGCCGTGCTGTAAGAGTATCCAGAACAAGTCGGGGAATTCCCAGGAGTTCCTTCGCCTGTGCCGATTCCCCCTTCCCCTGTGATCCTGTTAAGATAAATCCTCTCTCATACCCACCTAGTGTTGTGGCAAAAGTGGCCGCGGTCAAGTCCTCCCTCTGTGTTCTTCGCCAGAGGTGATCCGCCCGTGAACCGCTTGGGCTTGAGGATCGGGTTTGACAGGGGGGGTCTCGCCGTCCTGCGGCATTCAAGCAGACTGAGGATCTTGGAGAGCCAAGAGGAGAGTTAAGTCACTGAGGGAGGGGTGGGAGAAGGGAGAGAGAGGCTTCACGAATGAAGAAACTCCTCACAGATCAGCCTGCAATCGATTGGATTCCTCTGAAACTCCTCCAAAGGCATGTGAGGTTCGCTGCAATGATTTTGAAGCGTGTGTCTGTCTATGTTGTGCGCGCACCATTCTCTGGTGCTCTTTCTGTCCCAAACGCTCATATTTTTACGGCGGCCAGTTTCCTGGAGCGTCTCGTGTGGGTGAGGACTTCTCCTCTCACGTTGACACGTGCGAACAATCCTAAGGATGGCAGCTGAAATTCCCTGCTTGCAGATGTGCGCCCCGAGCGCACGTTGCCGCAGAGATCGCTCGCCCGAGATACAGATGTGCGCGGCTGTGGGTGTCTGGGTCAAGTCGTGTCCCCCTTAAAGCGTGGTGAGGCGGGGGGAGAAGGAACAGCAGCCCCGCTGTGCAATGGAGCCAGAGCATCTGGTCCAAAGGGGGATGTGAATTAGCGATAATTCGTGCCTTCGCCCACGCGGCGCAGAAAGAAAGGGAATCTAACACTGCAACAGTTGTGTCTGGAATTTTGTTGTTGTTGTTATTCAAACTAGCTCCACAAGCGTAACAGTTTAGTCTGTAGTAGCAAAATAAAATAAAATAAAATAACAAAAGGCAGTTCCAGACTGTCGCTGTTTGCAAGAGGGATTCGAACAGGCCCTTGCAGAGCCAGGCAGAGGCCCGGGCCAGGTAGATAATGTGGGCCCCCCCTTTTTTTTACCTTGGGGATCTCCGATAAGTGTTATAATTTTAAATACATTTTACAGTAAATGCATTATTCATTTTAAAATGTATTATACAATTTTTAATAGTTCAAAAATGTATTTAAAAATCTATTTTTAAGTAGACAACTTTGACTATTATTGATTATCTTCTTATTCTACTCTTTAAAAAGATGTATGCTTGTGAGAAAGCCACTATTGCTCGTAAGCCACTATTTCTTTAAAAAACATGGTTTCCACCAAATTTTATCCTCATTGAGCTATATGTACTCCTCAGGTGTAAGTAATATTCCTGGCCTAGTCAACAAATTTTTTTAACAAATGGCCACATCTTCATCAAATTTTCATCATTAAAAAAAAAAAATTAGCGATAAGAAAGCAAACACACTTATCTTTAAGTTATGCGTGGTTTACATTTTTGGCAAACAAGATTTCAAACAAAAACTCATCAGCTTTTAACAGCATGAAAAACATGGCCCACCATCACAAACACTTGACTTGACTAAGACCTTACTTGCTTACCGAGGGCGTATTCACAATCCCTCACCTCTCCAACACAACCAGGTGAGCGATTGTGAATATGCTGACTGAGGCCCCCTTTGGAATTGGAGGCCCGGGCCAAGTGGCCCATATGGCCCACCCTCTGTCTGGGCCTGGATTCGAACACGAAACCATCAGATTCAGATTGCAAGATGAGAGCTGAGTTGGAGGTTTCGTGTAACAAACGGGCTCTCTGCCACCAACCCCAACCCCTGCTCAAATTTCTGGCTTTTTGCATGAAGGGAAGTTTGCAAAAGCTCCACTAGATAAGTGTGGGGCAGCAGTTGCTCGATGCGAATGATGTTAATCTATGGAACTCCCTGCCCCAAGGGGCAATGCCGGCCATCAGCTTGGGTGGCTTTATAATAATAATAATAATAATAATAATAATAATAATAATAATAATTTTTTATTTGTACCCCGCCTATCTGGCCGGGTA
Organism: Darevskia nairensis; assembly: GCA_034642065.1. Lineage (NCBI taxonomy): Eukaryota > Metazoa > Chordata > Lepidosauria > Squamata > Lacertidae > Darevskia > Darevskia nairensis. The sequence goes on along the minus strand of JAWWNI010001548.1, from coordinate 111,518 downwards.
TCCCCAGCCACTCTGGGCGGCTTCCAACAAATATTAAAATACATCAAAATCACAAGTTAAAAACCTCATTGGCCTCACTGCCTCCTGCGGCAAGGAGTTCCATAGCTTTCTATGCGTTGTTTTACAGAGCAGTTTCAATCCCTGGCATCTTTGGATGGAGCTGGTAGAAGACTCCTCCTGCCTGAAGTCCTGGAGAGCTGCTGCCAGTCAGTGGACGCAGTGCAGAGCTAGGTGGGGCAGTGGTCTGACTCTGTGTAAGGCAGTTCCACAGCAACATTGGTTTTGGTTGAAGACAGAGTCGGTTTTAAGAGTCAAACATGGCTTGAGCGAGGCTCTGTTTCACACGACCAGCAATGGGGCATCTCGACCCTCTAAGGTGAGGGTGGCACCTCTAGTCAGTTTTGTCCCCACCAGGGGTCCAAATTTGGCCCATCCGACCATCCCTGGCAAACGATGGCCACCTGAATGTCAGGTGTGGGTCAGTTACCAGCATACCGTATCTTCAAAGGCCTTTAATACATATGCACACATTTCTCTGAGCCAGTGTGGTGTAGTGGTTAAGAGCGGTAGACCCGTAATCTGGTGAACCGGGTTCGCGTCTCCGCTCCTCCACATGCAGCTGCTAGGTGACCTTGGGCTAGTCCCACTTCTCTGAAGTCTCTCAGCCCCACTCACCTCACAGAGTGTTTGTTGTGGGGGAGGAAGGGAAAGGAGAATGTGAGCCGCTTTGAGACTCCTTCGGGTAGTGATAAAGCGGGATATCAAATCCAAACTCTTCCTCTTCTTCTTCTTCTTCTTCTTCTTCTTCTTCTTCTTCTTCTTCTTCTTCTTCTTCTTCTCTGGCTCTGGGGGGGGGGGGGTGAACAAATTCCTATGCCCCACAAATAACCCAGAGATGCATTTTAAATAAAAGCACACATTCTACTCATGTAAAAAAACGCTGATTCCCAGACCGTCCATGGGCCAGATCATAGCTCTCAACCCTCCCTTTTTTTGGCGGGAAACTCCCTTATTCCAATGCTGTTTCCCGCTGCTATCCCGGATTGTTGATCTCCCTTAAATTTCCCGGATTTCAAAGGAAGCAGCTCATCTCCCACCCTGCTGGCCAGGGAGGCTCCTCAGCTGCCAATAAGGAGTCTGAGACCGACTGGGGGCGGAGCTTGCATGCCTTGTGCAGCCAGACCCTCACGCCCAACCAGACAGGCAGCCTGCCTGCCGTCTACGCGCTCGCTCTTTCGCTCACCCGTTCGCGCGCAGCCTCTGGAGCGCAGGGTGGCGAGGCTACTTGGTGCCATTGCACCGCCCTCGCGGCATCCCTTATTTTCAAATCCGAAAGTTTTGGGGAAATCCCTTATTTTCAAATCTGAAAGTTTACAGCTATGGGCCGGATTGAGAAGGCAATTGGGCCGCATCCAGCCCACGGGCCTTAGGTTGCCTACCCCTGCTCCCAGCCGTATTCCTGGCACACTCCCAAAACAAGTCATGCACCCTGCAATTCTCTCTGTGTTCTTAACCCAGATGTTTCCTTCTGCAGTCACAGCAAGAAGTCTTTGCACCACAGTCTTGTGGTGAGTGCGAACGTTCGGATGTACACTTCCCGGCACCTAACAATAGTTCCTCCATTTATTTAAATGGAGGCAACTCTTATACAAGTGTTTGTGTGTTTATGTGTAAAGATCCAGGTCCTCTGTTTACTGGGAAGATCTATGTTTACTTCGGGACCCAATGTTCTATTTTAATCCAGTTATTATTCAGAGGAAGGAATAGTTACTCCTCTGTTCTGCCTTGGTGAGACAGCACCTGCAACGCTGTGTCCAATTCTGGGCACCACAATATAAGAAGGATATTGACATGCTGGAAGGTGTGCAGAGGAGGTCTGGAAACCAAATCCTATAAATTAACAAGCAATACACTAGTACCTCTTAAATAGCTTCCTGTGTTTTTGTTCAGTCATTCAGTCGTGTCCGACTCTTCGTGACCCCATGGACCAGAGCACGCCAGGCACGCCTATCCTTCACTGCCTCTTGCAGTTTGGCCAAACTCATGTTAGTAGCTTCGAGAACACTCTGTGAGGTGAGGGGGGCTGAGAGACTTCAGAGAAGTGTGACTAGCCCAAGGTCACCCAGCATCTGCATGTGGAGGAGTGGAGACGCGAACCCGGTTCACCAGATTACGAGTCTACCGCTCTTAACCACTACACCACACTGGCTCTCAGTGGGGCTTCTTCCTTGGTAAACAGGCATAGGATGGCATCCCGAGTCCAATATAATGAAACCTTTTGTGCAAGGAAAGTCTCCCTGCCGAATCAGCAAGCAGATGATGATGATGGTGATTAACCTGCAATTTTAATTATTTGTAATACATTTGACACACACACGCAACCCCCCCCCCAAAAAAACCCCACCCTGCCTATGGTAAGCTCCTTTTTAGAAGAGGCAATGCCTGGCTCCTAAAGAGCCAGTGTGGTGTAGTGGTTGAGAGCGGTAGACTCGTAATCTGGGGAACCGGGTTCGCATCTCCTCTCCTCCACATGCAGCTGCTGGGTGACCTTGGGCTATGTTGTGTCCCCAATGGTAACTGTAGCTAGCTGTCAAGAACGCACGCCACTCCGAGAAGTCAGCGGAAGTTGTCTTGAAGTTTATTGTACAGCACACAGAGAAACGTGGAAAGTCCGTAAGGATTCTGAGGAGGCCATCTCAGAATCCCCCTTAAATACATTTTGCTGGGTGACTCCCAATTCCCCCCTCCCTTCTGCCCTAAAGGTCCGGGGGTAATCCTCTTCCCCACCCGGGATGGCTTGGACAAAAGAGTTAACTGCTCCGGTCTGCCCGTGCCATTCATGGGTGTCTCTTACATTGTTATTGCGATGTTGACGGTTCCGCCGCGCCCGCCGCTGATGGCTCGTTAGCAGTCGTTATCGCCCATCCTGGGGTTGTTTACCCCGCGGGGCATGCCTGGGCGAGGTCGGGCCTTGCTGCGCTCGGTTTAACCCCTGCGCGCCTGGATCCGCTGTCGCCCCCTTTTCTGGCCCGCTGCCTGGTTCCCCTTCCTGGCGCCCGCATGGCGCGACCCCACTGTCTAGTCGGGTCGCGACAGGCTAGTCCCACTTCTCTGAAGTCTCTCAGCCCCACTCACCTCACAGAGTGTTTGTTGTGGGGGAGGAAGGGAAAGGAGAATGTGAGCCGCTTTGAGACTCCTTTGGGTAGTGAGAAAGCGGGATATCAAATCCAAACTCTTCTAAATTGTGACGTGAGTATCATCAAACACCAAGCAAGGGGGTTGTTCTCTTAGGAATTATTTCATGCAGATGGATGGATTCAAACTGATCAAATCGATCAGCTCTGGGTTTTTTTTTGTGTGTTTTGTTTTTTTAATCTGCTGATGGTCTTAATGTGAAGAATTAATGAATACAAATTGATCAGCCGGGGTTCCCCCCCTCCCTTCTTCTAATCAAGCGTCCATTACAGGAAAATGAGTCTGGCTGAAAGCGAGCCAATAAATGACCAATGGATGGTCCAGCCAGCGCTGCTGAAGAAATGAGCTGAAATCGAACTCGGATGCAACGGAGAAAGAAGCAGAGATTGGTTGTCAGCGTACATAACTGGGTGTCTCCATCTGCCTTGACTCAATGAGATATATATATGCCAACTGCAAACGGGCTGATGGCCTGGTCCCCAGCGGAATACGATTCAGCAGAGAGCAGCCCAGTCTCCCAGACTTCGCTGTCCGTATGGCGTTTGCCTTCCAGATGTTTTACAGCTTGGAAAGACGTTTCTCATCCCCGAGAAATGTAAAGAATTTCTAAATAGGATTTTTTTTTTAAGGGTTCAGCCTGCGTTACTCAGCAGGCAAAAGTTAGTGAGGGATGTGACTGGGATGAGAAAAGTTGGAGGGGGGGTGGAGGGGAGGATCTAAAATGGAAAACATTTGGCAGCTGGGCCATTTCCACCCGTTCGGAAGTCACAAATGTGAGCCTCGTGTACATGTGCTCTCGTGGACACACAGAGAGAGATTTAATGTGGGTTTTAATAAGTGCTTCATGCCTGCCCCCTAGTGGAAAGAGACATATCTTCCTTTGTGCTATGTCCAGGTAGATCGGTGTTTCCCAAACTTGGGTCTCCAGTTAAAGGTAGATAGCCGTGTTGGTCTGTCATAGTCAAAACAAAATAAAATAAAAAAAAATTTCCTTCCAGTAGCACCTTAGAGACCAACTAAGTTTGTTCTTGGTATGAGCTTTCGTGTGCATGCACACTTCTTCAGATACCTGAAGAATATCTGAAGAAGTGTGCATGCACATCAGATATCTGAAGAAGTGTGCATGCACACGAAAGCTCATACCAAGAACAAACTTAGTTGGTCTCTAAGGTGCTACTGGAAGGAATTTTTTTTTTTTTAATTTTGTTTTGGGTCTCCAGCTGCCTTTGGGTCTACAATTCCCATCATCCCTAGCCACTGCTAGCTAAGGATGATGGGAGTTGTAGTCCAAAAATGGCTGGAGACCCAAATTCAGAAATAATAATAATAATAATAATAATAATAATAATAATAATTTATTATTTATATCCTGCCCTCCCCGGCCAGGGCGAGGCTCAGGGCGGCTAGCACTGAATATAAATTACAATAAAACGTAAAAGAAAAAAAAAACAGTTAATTAAAATACGGCTTCAAATACAGCTTAAAATGCAGCCTCATTTTAGTAGTAGCCCATAAATCAAGACCATAAAGGGAGGAAACATCAGATATTCACCCGAGCCAGCTATCCATGCTGGTCCTACATGGGCCAGCAAAAAAGCCAAGGGAAAATTTATATATCAAATCCCATATATAATGGGTCAGAGTGAGTCCAAGCCGAAGGCCGGGTGGAACAGCTCCGTCTTGCAGGCCCTGTGGAAAGATGTCAAATCCCGCAGGGCCCTGGTCCCTTGTGACAGAGCGTTTCACCAAGTCGGTGCCAGTGCTGAAAGGGCCCTGGCCCCAGTTGAGACCAATCTAACCTCCTTGAGGCTCAGGACCTCCAAAGTGTTGTTGTTTATGGACCTTAAGGTCCTCCTCGGGGCATAGCAGGAGAGGCGGTCCCGTAGGTATGAAGGTCCTAGGCCAGTGATGGCTAACCTTGACACTCCAGATGTTTTGGGACTACAACTCCCATCATCCCTGACCACTGATCCTGTTAGCTAGAGATGATGGGAGTTGTAGTTCCAAAACATCTGGGGTGTTAAGGTTAGCCATCACTGTCCTAGGCAGTAGATGGACAGGATGGGGCCATTGGCCTGATCCAGCAGGCTTTTCTTAGGTTCTTAATGGGAATCTTTCCATTCTCAGTAGCTTCTCCCAGATGCTGACCAGGTCAACGCAGGAGGCAGCACACAAAATCCTTTAAAGATGTCAACTACCTGACATTTAGAAAACACCTGAAGGCAGCCCTGTTTAGGGAAGTTTTTAATGTGTGATATTTTAATGTATTTTAGTGTTTGTTGGAAGCCGCCCAGAGTGGCTGGGGGGACCCGGCCAGATGGGCGGGGTACAAATAATAAATTATTATTATTATTATTATTATTATTATTATTCTTGCAAGACGACAAACCAGTCAGCCAAACGGTGTCAAAGAACGTCAAAAATCGTCAAGTATTTTAACACATTCATTTTATTAGAGTGGGATGTGAACACACAGAAATCCAGGGATATAGGAAGTTGTCTTATCCCAAGCCAGGACACTGGTCTGTCTAGCCTGTCTACACACTGTCTGCTGTTCTCCAAGGTTTCAGATGGGGTCCTTAACTTGAAACACCATTAACTGAACCTGGGGCAATCTGCCAGGTGTTCTACCCCTGAGCTATAGGTCTTCCCCAAAGGAAATTTGTCATCGCCTGACGGCTGGGACTTTAGCTCATGGTTTAGGCTCAGCTTGCAGATGTTCCCAGGTTCAATCCCAGGCATCTCCCATTAGAAGGATCATGTAGCAGGTGGGGTGCAGGGACTCTCCCCAAAATCCCAGCCAGCCATTGCTTGTCAAAATAGACATGACTGAATTAGATGGGTAAATACCCTGACCTAATGCAAGGCCGAAGAATTGATGCTTTTGAATTACGGTGCTGGAGGAGACTCTTGAGAGTCCCATGGACTGCAAGAAGATCAAACAAATCCATTCTGAAGGAAATCAGCCCTGAGTGCTCACTGGAAGGACAGATCCTGAAGCTGAGGCTCCAAGACTTTGGCCACCTCATGGGAAGATAAGACTCCCTGGAAAAGACCCTGATGTTGGGAAAGATGGAGGGCACAAGGAGAAGGGGACGACAGAGGGCGAGATGGTTGGACAGTGTTCTCAAAGCGGCCAACATGAGTCTGACCAAACTATGGGAGGCAGTGGAGGACAGGAGTGGCTGGTCCATGGGGTCACGAAGAGTCGGACACAACTAAATGACTAAATAACAACAACAGTGCAAGCCAGCTTCCTACTGTGTATGTTCAACAGATCAGCACCTGCCATTCTACATGGTTAAATACCTAGAAAGCTTCTCAAGGCAGACATCAAGCCTTCTTTTATCTTTCGTATTTTCCTCTAAAAGTGATAGTGCTCTGCAAGACGTGGGATCGGACCCCAGACCCCTATGCCCCCTATGCGATGCTACTGGGGTCATCTAGATCAACCTCCTGCAATGCAGGAATCACAACTAAAATTGCATCATTTCCCCAGCCCAGGAAAATTAAATATTGCCACGGGGCTAGAATCCTGCACACAGATTTCCATGCTGGTTTCCATCCAGACCTTTCTCAGCAGCAAAACCGGAGCAGGCATAGAAGTGGTGCCTTGCTTTCCCTGGCCCAGATCGTGGCGATCAGCCATGGCTTTAAAAGAAACATAATTTACTGCATGATTGTTCTCTGTTTTCCTGCAGTTCTTATTTGCCTTCTGTCTCTTCAGGGCTGTTTGTTGGGCTTGCTAGTGGATTTTCTCTTGGAATCCCTCAAGGCGGCCTTGATTTCTTGAGTCACTGTGTCCTGCCACGGCTGGCTGTAAAAGATGAGCGGCAAATATGAGACCACCTCTCTGGTTGGGGGGTGGGGGTGGGCAATAAGGACTTTGCCGAGCACAATTCATAGTGTTGGTGCTGACCTTTAAAGCCCGAAACGGCCCCGGTCCACTATACCTGAAGGAGCGTCTCCACCCCCATCGTTCAGCCCGGACACTGAGATCCAGCGCCAAGGGCCTTCTGGTGGTTCCCTCACTGTGAGAAGCAAAGCTACAGGGAACCAGGCAGAGGGCTTTCTCGGTGGTGGCACCTGCCCTGTGGAACGCCCTCCCACCAGAGGTGAAAGAGATAAACAACTATCCTTTGTTGTTGTTGTTCAGTCGTTCAGTCGTGTCCGACTCTTCGTGACCCCATGGACCAGAGCACGCCAGGCACGCCTATCCTTCACTGCCTCTCGCAGTTTGGCCAACTATCCTACATTCAGAAAATACCTGAAGGCATTTAGGGAAGTTTTTAACCTGTGATATTTTGATGTATTTTAATATCTGTTGGAAGCCGCCCAGAGTGGCTGGGGAGACCCAGCCAGATGGGCGGGGTACAAATGAAAAATTATTATTATGTATTATTATTATTATTATTATTATTTGCCGAGCCGAAGCTCATTCGCTCCCCATGCCCAGGTCAATTCACCCCAGTATAAAAACCTGCTTGCACAATCAACAGTCAGAACTTCCTGCCCCGAGATAACAGGAATTTATGTGCTTTATTTTGGAAGGTTTATGTGAGCTGCTTCATCCAGGGGTTGCCAACATGGTGCCCATGGTGGGGCCAATGGTGGCAACATACTGCCCTGTAGTAATGAGCTTTCACTCTCTGGGAAAGTGCATAGAGTTGAAGGAGGAAGTTGGAAGAACGACGCTCTTCCCTACTTCCTCTTCCAGCTCTATGGGCTTCTCAAGGCTCAGATTCATTCTAAGGGACCTGACTCTTGCCCACATTCCTTGGAAAAGTGAAGTACTGTATGTGGTGTCCACACACTTTTTTGTGGCTCCCTGATCAGGGAGAGAGGGTATCAGTACACGCTGAAAAGGTTGGAGACTCCTGGCTTCATCACCAAATTATCTAAGAAGGGCACATAATAAAATAACAAAGCACAGCTAAAATCCACAAAGCTTTTTTTTTTTTTTTTTTTAAGGACAAACGTTCATTTAGGAATGAAAAATAGAACTGCACTCTTTTCAGCACCTTCTAAAAACACTCTTGCCTATTCAGATGCTCAGGAAGCTGATGCAATTTTAATCTGTTTTAGTATTTTAACTTTTGTAGGTGTTGAAGTATGGTTGTGATTTTTTCCTGATTTTTTTTTTTTAAAATAATAATTTTCATTAAAGATTTTATTGGGTTACAAAAGTACATGCATTGTCTCCTTTGTTTTTTTAGGTCCTCGGCAAAATGCAGAATCAATAGTATGGACTCCAATACGATTGCAATCCAAAGAGGCACAAAACAAGGATGGCCACTGTCTCCCTTTCTATTCATCCTGGCCCTGGAGCCCTTAGCAATCTGACTCTGAGGAGACCCTGATATCAAGGGAGCGGAAATAAAATATAAAACCTATAAACTAGGGCTCTTCACAGACGACCGGATGGTCATGACACCAGACCTCCTAAGCACAGGATCCACCCTAACCAAAAAACTCAACACATTTGCAAAGGTGCCGGGCCTACAGGTGACCTTTGCTAAATCCGAGGCTATGTGTTTCAACACCCCTCTTCATATGCCAAAAGAATCGTTCATGATTTTATTGTTTTCTCTTTTTGTTAACCGCTTTGAGGGGTTTTATTTGTTTGTTTGTTTACAAAGTATAACTGTTAATCATAATTAATAAATATTTTGCTCATTCTGGGGCTACCTTTGAAGGTGACCTGGAAACTACAACTAATCCAGAATGTGGCAACTAGACTGGCGACTGGGAGTGGCCGCCGGGACCATATTACACCGGTCCTGAAAGACCTACATTGGCTCCTAGTATGTTTCTGAGCACAATTCAAAGTCTTGTTGCTGACCTTTAAAGCCCTAACGGCCTTGGCCCAGTATACCTGAAGGAGCATCTCCACCCCCATCGTTCAGCCCGGACACTGAGGTCCAGCTCCGAGGGCCTTCTGGCGGTTCCCTCACTACGAGAAGTGAGGTTACAGGGAACCAGGCAGAGGGCCTTCTTGGTAGTGGCACCCGCCCTGTGGAATGCCCTCCCATCAGATGTCAAGGAAATAAACAACTATCTGACTTTTAGAAGACATCTGAAGGCTTCTAAAAACTTTAGGGAAGTTTTTAATGACTGATGTTTTATCGTATTTTTAATATTCTGTTGTGAGCCGCCCAGAGTGGTGGGGGAAACCCAGCCAGATGGATGGGTGTAAATATTATTATTATTATTATTATTATTATTATTATTATTATTGGCCACAGCCGTACTTACCCTGGTTTCACTTCAGGAGGACGTGGTAACGGTTTGGTGAAACCCTTCTTTCCTACCAGCCAATAGGTTTCTTCTAACCCTTTGCCCTATAAGCATGGAAAAGGGAGACCATCAAAAGCTCACTGGAAACGTCAGCGCAATTTTGCAAATAATAACCAGACGTTTTCCGACTGGGAAGTGCAGATGTGTTGGCCCCAGGAAAATAATTGCACAAGCACAACAAATCCTGCATGTGCGACAGAATTTCCCCCAGTCCCCCTGTACACCCGGGAACCCCCAAAATCTGCAGATCTGCCCTGGGGGGGGGGTTCCCCAACCCTCCAGATCAGATTTGGAGAAGAGGAGGAGGAGGAGGAGGAGGAGGAAGAAGAGGGCACTTTGTGTGGTGCATAAGAAGGGGCAAGTCTGTCAATTTCACTTTCTTTCAGATCCCCATTTCTACATCCGCTTGCAGTTGTTGTTTTTTAAAGTCATTGTGAAAATTCATCAACCTTTTAGTGCAAATTTCCCCTGGCATAAATACGTTTCTGTGCAATTTGGCCCAAGAGACCCATTTTTGCAAAGCCATTTCCCCATATTATACGTTATGTTCACTATTACAGTAGATGCATTTGTGTGCACACGCTGGCATATGCAATTTCGCATACATTATCTGACTGGAGAACTGCGTTGCAAAATTCGGAGAGGTGTGAATTTCAAAGAACGGCTGTGCTTTGGTTCAGGTACCGGTATCATTTCAGAAAACAAATATTCAGTAGGTTGGTCTTCACATGCAAACTGAATTTACTGTATTTTTCGCTCCATAAGACGCACCTGAACATAAGATGCAGCTAGTTTTTAGAGGAGGAAAGGGGGAAAGCCCTGGGTTTTTTTTAGGATCAGCTCAAATTGGTGCAGCTTTTTTTGCAAAGGGAAAAGCCCTGTTTTTTAGGATCAGCACAAAGTGGTGCAGCTTCTTTTGCAAAGGGAAAATCCCTGTTTTTTGAGGATCAGCTGAAAGTGGTGCAGCTTCTTTTTCAAAGAGGAAAAGCCCCGTTTTTATGGGGTTCAACTCACAGTTTGCAGCTTCTAGTCCTACAGGGAAGGACTGTGATAGCGCCTGTGCAGAATTTCCGAAAAACGGGAAAAATGTCTGGGGAAACCTGGGCATATGGTATGGCAACCCATGTCAGAAGTGTTGGTTTTTTGGGGGAATTTCCTAAAATAAATAGCTGGGAAATGAACCTTCTGCATGCACAGCAGATGTCCTGTCTTCAACCTGTGGCCATTCTCTAATTTTGATGGTTGGTGTTTGTGCAGATGAACAAAGAAAACTGCCTTCAAATAGAGTCAGCCTAGAGTCAGCCTGGGATGCGGGTGGCGCTGTGGATTAAACCACAGAGCCTAGGGCTTGCCGATCAGAAGATCGGCGGTTCAAATCCCTGCGATGGGGTGAGCTCCCGTTGCTCGGTCCCTGCTCTTGCCAACCTAGCAGTTCGAAAGCACGTCAAAGTGCAAGTAGATAAATAGGTACCACTCTGGCGGGAAGGTAAATGGCGTTTCTGTGCGCTGCTCTGGTTCACCAGAAGTGGCTTAGTCATGCTGGCCACATGACCCGGAAGCTGTATGCCGGCTCCCTTGGCCAATAATGCGAGATGAGCACTGCAACCCCAGAGTCGTCTGTGACTGGACCTAACGGTCAGGTGTCCCTTTACCTTTAGACTCAGCCTACACTGACTGGAAGCATCTCTCCTGGGTGTTGGGCAGGGAACATGTGCAGCTCTACCTGAAGGTGCTGAGGATTGAACTTGACACCTTCTGCATGCCAAGCATACGTTCCGTCTCTGAGCTACGGCCCCTCGTTGTTCTATCACTCCCCTGAAAGCCAAAAATGTTGTCTTTGGCAAAGCAAGGGGGTTGGCCAGGATACAAGAGCCTCCCAGCCAGATGTTTTCCTCCAGCTCAGATTCCTTACCTTCAGCTCAGTCTTCCCCCTGAATTCTATTTTATAACCTTCGTTTAGGCTCTTCAGGGTTTTCATTGTGCTTCGGCTGATGTGGATTCTGTACGCTGCCATTTTTATTTTTTAAAAAATGGAAAAGGAAGAAAAGTTTCAACTTCAGATCTTTGGCACGTCTCTAAGTGTCGGAGTCCACCTGTCAGGGCCGGCCCACCCATCAGCCTCGCTGAGGCAGTTGCCTCAGGTGGCAGGCTGGGAAAAGCTGGGTGAGGTGGCAGATCTGGAAAGTGAGGGGCATCCTCTCATGTCTTTGCAGGTCCTAGTCTCCCCCTAAGGGGGAAGGTTCCTCCACCAACTCAGAAAGAGCCACCTGCCCACCGAGAATTGTCGCCTCCTCCTCTGCTTAGAATCATAGGATCATAGAGTTGGAAGAGACCCCAAGGGCCATCCAGTCCAACCCCCTGCCAAGCAGGAAACACCATCAAAGCATTCCTGACAGGTGGCTGTCAAGCCTCTGCTTAAAGACCTCCAAAGAAGGAGACTCCACCACACTCCTTGGCAGCAAATTCCACTGTCGAACAGCTCTTACTGTCAGGAAGTTCTTCCTAATGTTTAGGTGGAATCTTCTTTCTTGTAGTTTGAATCCATTGCTCCATGTCATATAGAGGAGGGAGAAAACAACCTTTCTCCCTCCTCTATATGACATCCTTTTATATATTTGAACATGGCTATCATATCACCCCTTAACCTTCTCTTCTCCAGGCTAAACATACCCAGCTCCCTAAGCCGTTCCTCATAAGGCATCGTTTCCAAGCCTTTGACCAGTTTGGTTGCCCTCTTCTGGACACGTTCCAGCTTGTCAGTATCCTTCTTGAACTGTGGTGCCCAGAACTGGACACAGTATTCCAGGTGAGGTCTGACCAGAGCGGAATACAGTGGTACTATTACTTCCCTTGATCTAGATGCTATACTCCTATTGATGCAGCCCAGAATTGCATTGGCTTTTTTAGCTGCTACATCACACTGTTGACTCATGTCAAGTTTGTGGTCTACCAAGACTCCTAGATCCTTTTCACTTGTACTGCTCTCAAGCCAGGTGTCACCCATCCTGTATTTGTGCCTTTCATTTTTTTTTGCCCAAGACTACTTGCCACCTGGGATGAGCAAGGCCGCTGCCACCGCCACGGCTGCTCCTTTCCACCCTCCGTTTCCATACCCCTGAACTGTACCGAAGAAACCCGGGACTGTGGGACATGTCAGTCAATTCAACATTCCATGAGATGCCTAACTGCAATCTGTGAATCTGTCAGTTAGGTCCGTTGGTCAGTTAGGCTGCTGCTGCTGGTTGTAGATGCTTTGATGGAGTCTCTCAGGACTCACTAATGTAATATATAGTTTATATCTTTTGTTTTGTAACCTAAGTATGTACATCAATGAATCTGTCAGTAAGTCAGTTTATTTGGGTTATTAATCAGATTCATGTGTACAGGGGCGTAGCGTGCCGCTTGGCTGCCGGGGGCGGCAAGCCAAGCGGCACCCCTGGGGGCGGGGCGTCGCTCCGGGCGCATGACGTCACGGCGCGCATGCGCACGGAGCGACGCCTCCACCCCTTGCCTCCATGCCGCGGCGAAAAAAGCCGCTGAACGGGGGGGAAGGAAGACAAAGCAGGTGCTTTCTAGTGCCTGCTTTGTTTTCCTTTCCGCCCGCCTTTCAGCGGCTTTTTTCGCCGCTGGGCTCCCTGGGCGGAGCCGCGGCATGGAGGAGAGGGGCGGGCCAGCGAGTGGCCCGCCCCTCTCCTCCATGTCGCGGCTCCACCCAGGGAGCCCAGCGGCGAAAAAAGCCGCTGAAAGGGGGGGAGGCTATTTTCGGCGCTGCTGGGGCGGCGCCACAGGGGTGGCCAGCGAGGGGGGGGTGTCACGTCAGCGACAAGCGTAACACCCCTCCTCGCTGGCCGCCCCTGCGGCCCCGTCCCAGCAGTGCCGAAAATAGCCTTTAAAAAAAAAAGAAAAAGCCCAGGGCGGCTTTGGAGGCGCGGGGGGCGGGGCCCCCGCCCCGAGTGTCACCCCCCACCAGGGCGCTGCCCGGGGCGGCCCACCCCCTGCCCCCCTCGCTATGCCCCTGCCTGTGTATCTTTATTTTAAGAGGGATAAAAGGGATTGACAATCAAGAAGGGAAGAAGGACTCAAACGAGTCAGCAATCCGTTTGCCGCTGTGCAGGTTTAAATAAGGAAACGTTTAACTCTGCAACCATATTATATAAACGTTCCTACAGGGACATCCCTTTTTTCACGCGAGATCTTGGTGCCCAAAATGGCCGCTGTGGTCAAGCTTTTTGGGGGGCCACAATCTTGAACAGGGTAACATGACTTGTGCAGGAGTGCTGCCCAGGAAGATGGCGTCCTGGTTTTTATTTGTGACGTGTTGGAGGGTTTGTTATTTTTTTCTCCCCTGCTGCCTTCAGCACACAACTGCTTCCCTGGGCTGCCTCCAGTCACCTCGGTTGGCAACGGAGGAGGCAGGGACGCCATCTTGTTTTGCCTCAAGCGGCAAAATGCTAAGCACAACAAAAAAACCCTGTGTGTGGCAATCTTAAAGCAGAAAACCAAAAATATCCAACACAAGGGCCAATATTGGTATGAAAATAATAAATGTAATGTTTCTTTATTCTCTATGAAAAAATGAATAGACAGTGTTCCGGTAAAGCACTGTTTCGTGGAAAACTTCTTCAGCTCACAATGCTTGCCATATAATAAACTTTACACGGAGCAGTGGTCATGGACTATGTAACCACTGCTGCTCAGGAGGAGGCAGGGATGCCATCTTGTTTTGCCTCAAGCGGCAAAATGGCTTGGGCCAGCCGTGCTGTCAGTGCCTGTTTTCGAAAAGCGCCAATAGAGGTGGGGCAGGAATTAGTAGGAACTTCAGAAGCTGCCATTTGCCGAGTCAGACCATTGCTCCATCTCTCTCTCTACTGCCTGCAGTGACTGGCGGTGCCTCTCTAGGATTTTGGGTGTGGAAACTTTCTCATCACTTCCTGGGGTTGCCAGGGAAGGAACCTGGGGCCTTCTGCAGAAAAGCAGGTGCTCCACTACTGAGATATGTAGGCCTTTCCCCATCCAAGAGAGGCCTAGTCTATCTCTGAGGACCTTCCGCTGGCAGGAAGAGCTGCTTATTCAATCATTCAGACAGGCCTTTGGCCAACGAGTTGAAATGTGTTAAAAATTGGTTTTAACATCATTTTTATGCATTGGTTTAATCAATTTCTATCCCCAACTTCCTTCCCCAAGGAGCCTAGAATGGCCAAAAGCCAGAGAACAATATAATTACGACACAATGAAAATATTTAAAACATTCTAAAGCAGTTAAACTACACACATACTCTCGCAGCTAATTACTGCAGCTTACTGGGAACGTTTTTCGATTCTCCCGAAGTGATCTACCTCAATTATACATAAGACAAAGAGTAGAAGAAGAGTTTGGATTTGATATCCCGCTTTATCACTACCCGAAGGGGTCTCAAAGGGGCTCACATTCTCCTTTCCCTTCCTCCCCCACAACAAACACTCTGTGAGGTGAGTGGGGCTGAGAGACTTCAGAGAAGTGTGACTAGCCCAAGGTCACCAAGCAGCTACATGTGGAGGAGTGGAGACGCGAACCCGGTTCACCAGATTACGAGTCTACCGCTCTTAACCACTACACCACACTACAGTGATCCCTCGACTTACGAATGCCCCGACTTCCGTATTTTTCGAGTGTACGAGGGATCAAAGCGGCCACCGCTTCCGAATTTTTTCGACTTCCGATCGGAAGCCGCAGCCGCTTTAGATAGGGTTTTTTCGACTCCCAAAGGTCTTTTCGAGGTACGAATGCGTTCTGCAATGCATTCCTATGGGGACTTGACTTACGATTTTTTCGAGTTCCGACGCTCCCGTAGGAACGGATTACATTCGTAAGTCGAGGGTCCACTGTAGCTCTCAAAGAGAGCCTGCTGGATCAGGCCAATGGCCCATCTAGTCCAGCATCCTGTTCTCACAGGGGCCAACCAGATGCTTGGGGGGGTCATAAGCAGGATCTGAGCACAAGAGGACTCTTCCATCCTGTGTTTTCCAGCAATTGGAATTCAGAAGCATTGCTGTCTCCAGCTGTGACTGGTAGCCATCAATGGGAGGAGCTGGGTATGTTTAGCCTGGGAAAGAGGAGACTGAGAGGAGATAGGATATCTCAAATATCTCAAGGGTTGTCCCATGGAAGAGGGAACGAGCTTGTTTTCTCCTGCTCTGAAGGGTAGGACTCGAACCCATGGCTTCAAGTTACAAGAAAGGAGATTCCAACTAAACATCAGGAAGACCTTTCTGACAGTAAGGGCTGTTCGACAGTGGAATGGTCTCTCTCGGGAGATTGCGGATTCTCCTTCCTTGGAGGTTTTTAAGCAGAGGTTAAGCAGAGCTGAGATTCCTGCATTACAGGGGGTTGGACTAGATGACCCTTGGGATCCCTTCCAACTCTACGATTCTATGAATAGCCTTCTCCTCCATGAATTGGTCCAATCCTCTTTTAAAACCATCCAAGTTGGTGGCCATCACTGCTCTTCGGTGGAAGCGAGTTCCACTTGTAATTTGCTGCCGATGGGCTGCATTCGTTATGCGTCGTTGCAGCCTTGGACAACCTGCCATCCTCCAGACGTTGTTGCACTACAACTCCCATCAGCGCTGGGGGGCGCCGATGAGAGTTGTAGTGCAGCAACCTCTGGAGGTTAGTAGTGAAGGCTGTTTTTATTGCATTTCTCTTGCTGCTCAAGTCCCGCTGGCAGAAAGGCAGGATACAAACGTCAACTGAGAATCAAAAACATTGTTTGTTGGCTAATCAAGTCTTCCGCGCCGGTCAGGCACCAAAACAGAAGGCTTACTAAGTTTCTGGTGGCTGATGGAACAGCTTAGTTAACGAACAACTTGGAACCTCAACGCTGCAAAACCGGAAGTAGGTGTTCCGGTTTTCAAACTTTTTCCGGAAGCCGAACGTGCTCCGTTTTGAGTCCCCCGGTGTTTCCTGTTGCGCTGCTAATTTGTGTCCCCCCCCCCATCAGGGGAGCTGGGCTGCATCCCCCATGTGGCCGTGCGAAATAAGAGTCCAATCCATCAAGCTTTTCATGGCTTTAATCTAAGCTAATTGCTTTACAAGCGGAGCAGGTCGTAAACCTGCTCATCCGTCATCATCAGATTCCGAAACTGGTTGCCTTCTGTTTTCCCCGCCAGGAACCCCATCGGGGAAAGCGGAAGCACTTTGTCCTCCTCTTTTTCCGTTCCCCCTTTTCGTAACAAGGTCTCTGACTGCTTGGCTGGAGCCTCTCCACCGCCCCTCCCTCTCCACTGCTTTGTCCCGAAGGGGAAGTGGATGAATCAGTCTTCAAGATCGGGGGCTGCTCCCGATAACTGCTTAACGCTGGACTGGAGGAGGGATGCAGCCCCCTGACACCCCCCATTGTAATTCAAGCCTTCCGTTTCTGAAGTGCAGTGTTCCGAGGTGATATTTGAAGCTTATATTTGGAGCTTTTGTTTTTGCTATTTATTTTGCGTCTTTTGTTTTGAGGCTTCTTCAGTTAATTTGTTTTTGTGACTGTGTGGATCCCAGTTGAGCTACGGACTGACTGACTGACTGACTGACTGATTGTGTGACTGCGAAAATGGATAAAAGCCCCTCCCTGCCCCCCAGTCAAACAATGACTATCATCAGTACAGGTAAGATTTTTTTTCTATTATTATCATCTACAATACTGTCTTATTTATTTTATAGTACAGTACATTGATTATTGCTTTCGTTTTATGGATCAATGGTTTCATTAGATAGTAAAATTTATGCTAAATTGCTGTTTTAGGGGTTGTTTTTAAAAGTCCGGAACCGATTAATCCGTTTTGCATTACTTTCTATGGGAAAGCGTGCCTTGGCATTGGAACGCTTTGGTTTTGGAACGGACTTCTGGAACGGATTAATAATAATAATAATAATAATAATAATAAACTTTTATTTATACCCCGCCCTTCCCAGTCAGGAACCGGGCTCAGGGCGGCTAACAATCATAAAAACCACAACAAACCCCAAACAATCAATTAAAAACATAGATTAAGATACAAAGTAAAATTCCAATTTTAAAATGTCACCTCATTTTAAGCAGTTTGTGGCCAAGCCAGCATTTGCTCCAAAAACCCCAAGAAGACTTACGCAAGCCGGTGGACTCTATCCGCGAAGCTGTATTCACCGTGTCCCCAAAGAGACAGTAGCGTGGCATAGTGAGACCCACCACCCCAGCAGCGCAAGGACCTAGAAAACAGAAATGCATTGGGTGACGGTGGAACGGATATGAGCTGCAGCAGATACTGAAACACAGGAACCCTCGGTCCATCTAGCTCAGGCATCCCCAAACTTCGGCCCTCCAGATGTTTTGGACTACAATTCCCATCATCCCGGACCACTGGTCCTGTTAGCTAGGGATCATGGGAGTTGTAGGCCAAAACATCTGGAGGGCTGCAGTTTGGGGATGCCTGTGTCAGCATAAACCCCGCCTGGGGCAGTTTGTGAAACTGCCCCAAAGCCAGAGCAAAGCCGTGTGCGCACATCCCCAGCTACAGAGAGTCCGGTGGTGCAGTAATATGTGATTGTTCCCAGCATGAAGAACAACACACACAAGCCATTATTAAGGCTAAAACTATTTATTGTAGGAATAGTGCAGAGAGAATCTCTGCTCCAGCTCAATAAGATAGAGCTGCCATAATGCCGTCTGTCCGGCATGTAGGTCTAGCCAGAAGAGTGAGCACAAAGGCTAGGATTACAACATTACAGTAAGACATAAACATTACATGTAGGAAAAGATAAGGCAGCTTTCTCACGGCTTGGTGAGACAGGCAAAAGTGAAACCATCCTCGCTGAAGCTGCGTGCTGCTTGGCTTGGACAAATATCATAACAGCCTGATCTAGCTCTCTAATGCCAACACTGACCGGCAGAAGCTCTCCCTGGTTTCAGACACGGGCACTGGTGCCAGTTCTATGGGCCGAGGTGTCTTCGGTCCCTTCAATATCTGTGGGGAGGGGGCCAGGTCCCCTCAATGCTGAGGGGGGTGGAAGGGGTCAAGCGTCCCCCTGAGTACAAGAGAGGAGGCCACTCCACGCTGGGCTCCCCACTCGGCCTCCTCCAGGCGATGTGACACACATCACGCAAACGTCACGCATGCGCAACGCACATCGCACACACAGCACCGCACAAGCACCAAGTCTTCAGCTCTGGACACGGGTCTTTCCAGCCCTGCCCAGCGACACCAAGGATTGGAACCGGGGCCTTTTGCATGCAAAGCATGGGCTCTAAGACCAAGCTGGGTCCCTTTCCCCTAAAAATAAAGCAAGAATCCATGGTTTGGAATAAAGGGCTGGGTAAAAGAGGACCATTCAATATTGTGAACCGGCCTGTGATCTTCAGGCAGAGGTTTCTCCCAGCCCTACCTAAAGACACCAGGGATTGAACCTGGGACATTCTGAGCTCCTTGTTCAGGCACCCCCAAACTCGGCCCTCCAGCTGTTTTGGGACTACAACTCCCATCATCCCTAGCTAACAGGACCAGTGGTCAGGGATGATGGGAATTGTAGTCCCAAAACAGCTGGAGGGCTGAGTTTGGGGATGCCTGTCCTTGTTTGTTACATTTATAGACTACTCCCCCCCCCCTTATCATTATAGCATAATTATAAGACGATTGTTTAATCTTTGATGGTTGGGTAATTTTAGAAGGGGGCGTGGCTGTGGGGGAGAGTGGCTGTAAATTTCGTGAAGGCACCCTGCGCTTCTGGATTTTTGTCCCTACTCTGCCGTCTGTCACACATCAGGCATGTCACCGGTTACCGTATTTTTCGCTGACCATAGGACGCACCTAGTTTTTAGAGGGGAAAAGCCCATTTTTTTTTAGGATCAGCTCAAATTTCTGCAGCTTCTTTTGCAAAGGAGAAAAGCCCCATTTTTTTTGAGGATCAGCTCAAAGTTGTTGAGCTTACTTTGCAAAGGGAAAAAACCCTGTTTTATGGGGTTTAACTCACAGTCTGCAGCTTCAGGAAAGGGAGCCATTTCTACAGTTTCCAGACAGATAATCTAATCAGCCAGTCACATGTCGCTGGGGAAACAGCCTCCCTCTGCAAGGGGGCGGGGCTGGAATCTCTCTCCCTTATCTCTCTCCCCTTATCTCGTTTACTGAGCAGCTGCTCAGGGTGCTTCCTTTCAACACCCCCTTCTCTCTCTCTCTCTCTCTCTCTCTCTCTCTCTCTCTCTCTCTCTCTCTCTCTCTCTCTCTGTTTAAAAAAGCACGATCTGCTTTTGCCCCAGGGCAGTTCAGCTCCAGGGACCACACATTCACTCCATAAGACGCAGACATTTCCCCTTACTTTTTAGGAGGAAAAAAGTGTGTCTTATGGAGCGAAAAATACGGTAAATGTTCTCAGCTGCTAAACACCGCAGCTTTTAAATGCTCTTGAATGCTAAACAGCGTCGCATGCCAAACTGTCAGCTTTCGGATATCAATGCAGATTTCGTGGAATGTCAAAAGCAGACATCAGCTGTTCAGAGTGTGTGTGAACATTCAAGCAGCCGTACACATTCCCACCGCTGGCTGGAAGTCAGACTCGAAACTCTTTACAATTCCTGGCAAAGTCTTGGACCACCCAGCCTCCCCCCCCCCCCGCTTTTTTGGGAACTGGAGATCTGATTAACTAATCCACCAGACAAGCTGTGTTTTTCTGTCCGTTATCTTATCCCTGAGTGACTGCTCCATCCCTTCCAGAGGTAGTCCAGAAAGCAGAAAACCCAAGCCATTTGCCAGGGTTCCCTCCCCACCCCCATGTTGAGAAATGCGGTGTTTATGAACACCGTCACAACACATGTGTCAGCCTGAAAATCATACTGCCATTATACAAATCTATGGGGTGACTGCACTTGGAACGCTGAATGCAATTTTAGGGGTTGGATGGCCATCTGTCATGGGTTGAGATTCCTGTATTTTAGGGGGTTGGACTAGATGTCCGTGGGGAGTCCCTTCCAACTCTATGATTCTAGGAAAACAGTGATCAAGGGGCTGAATCAACTCCCTTGTGAAGGAAGGTGGCAACATTTGGGGCTCTTCAGCTTAGAGAAAAAGCAAGAAAGAGGGGGGCGTATGACAATGTGCAGTGTGGGAAAAGTGGACAGCTCTTCTCCCTCTCCCTCTCCCCTCTCCCTCTCCTTCTCTTTCTCCTTCTCCCTTCTCCCCTCTCCCTCTCCCCTCCCCTTCTCCCTCTCTCCTTCCCTCCCTCCCCCTCTCTTCTCCTTCTCCCCTCTCCCCTCTCCCTCTCCTTCTCTTTCTCCTTCTCCCTCTCCTTCTCCCCTCTCCCCTCCCCTCTCCTTCTTCTCCCTCCCTCCTCCCCTCCCTCCCCTCCCCCTCTCCTTCTCTTCTCCCCTCTCCCCTCTCCCTCTCCTTCTCTTTCTCCTTCTCCTTCTTCTCCCTCTCCCCTCTCCTTCTTCTCCCTCCCTCCCTCCTTCCCTCCCTCCCCCTCCCCCTCCCCCTCCCCCTCTCCTTCTTTCTCCTTCTCCCTCTCCCCTCCCCTCTCCTTCTCCCTCCCTCCTTCCCTCCCTCCCCCTCCCCTCCCCCTCTCCTTCTCCTTCTCTTTCTCCTTCTCCCCTCTCCCTCTCCCTCTCCTCCTCCCCCTCTAATTCTTCTCCCTCCCTCCCTCTCCCCTCCCTCTCCCCTTTCCCTCTCCCTCTCCCCTCCCCCTCTCCTTCTTCTCCCTTCCTCCTCCCCTCCCTCCCCTCCCCCTATCCCTCTCTTCTCCTTCTCCCCTCTCCCTCCCCCTCTCCTCTCCTCTCCCCCTCTCCTTCTCTTTCTCCTCTCTCCCCTCTCCCTCTCCTTCTCCCCTCCCCCTCCCCCTCCCCCCTCTCTCCTCCCCTCCCCCCCTCCCTCCCTCTCTCTCTCTCTCTCTCTCTCTCTCTCTCTCTCTCTCTCACACACACACACACACACACACACACACACAGCTTTCTCTCCATGCTTAGGTCCAGCCTGAATACTTCTAAGTTAGCTCCTTTCATTGGCGAGATAAAGCCACAGCATGTCGGGGAGGAACATGGGAATGCAAGCTGAGCATTCGCTCACCCACCCGGGGGGGGAAATTCTGAATCGGAGAAATCTCAGTGGATCCAGTTCTGGCTTGTTATACCAGAGCCCAAAGAGGGCAATAACTCAGCAGCGCTGCACATCCTACACACCAACAGCTTTTTGTCGTTGTTGCAGGTCCCACTCAAGCTTTGTCTCTGGCAGGAGTCTGCAATCCTTTCCCCATTTTTAATCCAAACATGCACTTGCAGATCCACTGTAGAAAACTCCTCTTTACCGTCAGATATTAGCATGGTGGTAGACACTGGCATAGCATGGGGGGGGGCAGAGGGGCTGTTGCCCCAGGAGCAAAATTGGGGTGGGTGGGTGTTCAAAATTTCAAAAGAAAAACCACTTTGAGGGTTTAAAAACAAAACAAAAGAGCAATCAAGCGGTGTAAAAATTTCATGAAATAAATAATAATAAAATAAATGGCTGTCCCCTCCCCAGCTTCCCTCTGCTGGGAAGACCCTTCCCCACCACTACTGATGCCGCTGCCCAGCCCTAACCGGGGGCACAATACTTTCCTTGCCCACCCGGGGCAACCTATGCTACACCACTGGTGGTAGAGTCACCTTAGATCACGTCTTGACCCAGGAGCAGCTCCCAACTCAGAAGATGACCCTTAGGAACCTCCCCAGTTCAATTCCTCAGTGTTTCCAGTTCTCATGGAACGTCCGATATGGGAGGTAACAGACATTTCCACTAGATGGACCAAGAATTTGACTTCCTGTTTTCCCCAAGACTGACAATTCCTCTCTTTTTTTCACTACAAGCCCAGGCAAGGCAGAGAGAGGTGTCAGGGATCTGCCCACCCCTGCCAGTCCAGCTCTGAGTGCTTACAGGGACCCGCAACCTATGTTAACGACAGATTCATCTTCGAGTTAGTGGCTGGGAGCCAGGGAGTGCCAGGTGTCCAGGGAGTTGCTGAGACACCTGGCACCACCCAGCAGACTCGCTCGGAGGGGGAGGCGTCAGTTCCGGCACCTATCTCACATAGGAGGAGAAGGCGGCAATTCCGGATGCCAAGGTTTTGGTGTTGGCGCCAAAACAGGAGGGAGGCACTTCCTGATTCTGCTAGTGACTGAGCAGACATGATAAACTGAACTCTGCACTGTAAATAGCTTTGCACTGAAATAAAGAGACTTAAAGACAAGATGGCTTGGCGTTGCTATTGAACAACCGATAAGAGAACCTGACAGAGGGTTAACGCCATTACCTGAATGCAGCCCCATCCGTACCCTGATGGGCACGTGGGGGAGGTGTTTCGCTCGAAACGACCCCACGGAGCTGAGGATGTCCAGGGACATGTTGGCAATCTCAGAGGCATGTCTGTGGCCGTTGCGTTTCGGAAGCCCTGAAGCCACCATATAGGCGTCGCCGATGGTTTCCACCTGGAAATCAAAGAGTATTGCTTTTCCCCAAAGGGCAATTAGAACTGCAGATGGGTTGACTAGGAGCTGACAGCTAAACGATGCTCACTTCTTGTGCTGGTTGTCACGGAGCAGAAGGGTCTGCGTCAAGCAAGGCTCATAGGCTACCAGACCAGGTTCAAAGTTCTTGTGATGCTACGCAACTTGGGCCCAGGATACCTGAAAGACCACCTCCCTCTCCGAGCCCTTATATCCCAGCCTGAACACACAGATAATCTGGAGAAGTGCTGTTAGCTCTTAAGACTCCACCTTCCTCTAGACCCTTCTCTAGAACTTCATGTTTCCCTATCACACATGTCCTCCTCCAAAGTTGGCGCGCCAAGGCCTTACCTTGTAGACGTCATGATGGCCAATGATGGCATCAAACAGAGTGTAAAGGTCATTGAGAAGGTCCACGATCTCGATGGGCTCGCTGAGGGCGGAGATGGTCGTGAAGCCAATGATGTCGCTGAAGTAGATGGTGACCTCGTCAAAATACTCAGGTTCAACGGTGGCGCCGGTTTTCAGCGTTTCCGCCACCGACCTGAAACGGCACGAGGATGTCAACCCGAGCGGCCGGAAGTGCAGAATCTTCTAAGGCTCGAGACATTGAGATGTCTTGGCAGGCAGTTTATGGATTATTTAATTATTGCATTTATATTCGACCTCCATGACTCTGAATTTCAGTGGCTGGGAACCGTAGGAGGGAAGAGTGCTGTTGCGTTCAGTTCTGCTTCTTGGCATCTGGTGAGAACAAGATGCTGGACTAGATGGGCCATTGGCCTGATCCAGCAGGCTCTAATTACCTTCTCATGTTCTCACAAGACCTGGATTCCAGAACCCTCACCATGCTGGCCACCCTCCTATGGACATGTTTCAGTTTGCCGATGTCATCCTTAAAATGTGGTGGACAGAGCTGGACAAAGTATCCCAGTGTCAGGGACGTGGCTGAATCGAATGCCTGGGAAGAGTCTGATTCTGGAGACAAAAGAATGCCAGTACAAAGGGATCCAGGGTCTAACTCTGGAGGCGAGGGATTGCAGCCACAGACAGAGCAGCATAGCTGACAACCCTCCCTTTTTTTGGCGGGAAACTCCCTTATTCCAATGCCGTTTCCCGCTGCTATCCCGGATTGTTGATATCCCTTAAATTTCCCGGATTTCAAAGGAAGCAGCTCCTCTCCCTCCCTGCCGGCCAGGGAGGCTCCTCAGCTGCGTGGCTCGGCTGCCAATAAGGAGTCTGAGACCGACTGGGGGCGGAGCTTGCATGCCTTGTGCAGCCAGACCCTCACGCCCAACCAGACAGACAGCCTGCCTGCCTGCCGTCTACGCACTCGCTCTTTCGCTCACCCGTTTGTGCGCAGCCTCTGGAGCGCAGGGTGGCGAGGCTACTTGGTGCCATTGTACCGCCCTCACAGCATCCCTTATTTTCAAATCCGAAAATTTGGGAAAAATCCCTTATTTTCAAATCTGAAAGTTGACAGCTGTGCAGAGCAGGAGTGGGTTAGTTTGGCCCCGCTTCACCAAGAGTTCCCAAACTCAGATAGAGCAGCAGACTTGGAGAGTTCGCAGGCAGGAGGAGGGGAGGAGATAGATGACATTGAGAGGGTTGCTATGCAACCAGGAGGGAGGCAGCATTTAGAGGGCTCTTTGTTTGATAGCGGGGGGGGGGGAGTTCACTCACCTTCTCCCCGAACCAGAAGAGCTGAAAGGGTTAAAACGCAATGGAAGTACAAGAGAGGAAGGACTGGACTTTGGTGCCCTTCATGCTGCAAAAGGGGCGGAGGCTCAGAGTGACCAACTCGTAGTAAAGAGCGGCAGGCGCAGAGCCACACAATGGATATAAATTGTAAATAAACATGCCATAAAACTGCCAGAGACTCATTAATTCTTATCGGGGCTTGCTTGCCTGCCTGAGATCACTACACCCAGCAGTGGCAGTTGGCTTTAAAATCTCAGCAGAGCCCTGTGTGATGTTAAAATCTGGGCACTCCTAACCTTCCATTCTACATTATTGTTACACATATTTTGCTGCACTGTGTGAAATTTGAGCAAGCCAGGGCTGAACTGATTTTACCCTTGCTAGTTCCGCTCTCAGGAAAATCAGAGGACCACTATGTCAGGTTCCTATTGGAAGACCGGACAAATGCCAGAACATTAGCAGTGGCGAAGTTTCTATTGGTGGTTGCAAGAACCAATGAACCCTATTTTAAGTCTGAACAAAATGCTTGTGTAACCTGAAGGCAGGCTGTCCAAATTGGATCATAGAATCATAGAGTTGGAAGAGACCACAAGGGCCATCCAGTCCAACCCCCTGCCAAGCAGGAAACACCACCAAAGCATTCCTGACAGGTGGCTGTCAAGCCTCTGCTTAAAGACCTCCAAAGAAGGAGACTCCACCACACTCCTTGGCAGCAACTTCCACTGTCGAACAGCTCTTACTGTCAGGAAGTTCTTTCTAATGTTTAGGTGGAATCGTCTTGTAGTTTGAATACATTGCTCCATGTCTGCTTCTCTGTAGCAGCAGAAAGCAACCTTTCTCCCTCCTCTATATGACGTCCTTTTATATATTTGAACATGGCTATCATATCACCCCTTAACCTTCTCCAGGCTAAACCTACCCAGCTCCCTAAGCCGTTCCTCATAAGACATCGTTTCCAGGCCTTTGACCATTTTGGTTGCCCTCCTCTGGACACGTTCCAGCTTGTCAGTAACCTTCTTGAACTGTGGTGCCCAGAACTGGACACAGTATTCCAGCTGAGGTCTGACCAGAGCGGAATACAGTGCTACTATTACTTCCCTTGATCTGGATGCTATTGCTTTGTAACAAAGTGATGGGTCTATGCACCGTAATAAAGATTGTTGCTGTTATTGTTACAGCACCCTCTTGGTTCAGTGCCCAGTGTGGACAAACCAGTTGCACTCCCCTAAAGCCACCTGTGACTCCAGATCTGACTTGACCAGTGCAGAAGATACAGAATTCTTGGAAGTCATTCCCATTTCATGCAAGGTTGAAGTGACAGACTTAAAGCAGCAGTGACCAATATTTGTCACTTGCTTCTCTTCCTGCTCCCTGCAGCACTTTTTCCCACTTGGAAGCAGCTTGGGGCAGAGCCTACATGTGGCAGGGTCATTGCCCTGACAATCCGACTTACAGGGGAAGCATCTGAGTCAAGAGTTTATCCGTCTTCTGCTTTTCCATCTCCAGCTCCTCTGTCCGCTCTCGGATCAAGTCTTCCAGGTTGCTGGAATACTGCTCCAGCATCCGCAGCATGGAGTCGATGATATTGGTCCGTTTGCCTTTATTGATGGATTTAAACTGGGGTTGGAGAATTAGAACAAGGTTCTTTGGTGCTCAGTTCTCCAGCTGACTCGAGAAAACTAAGCTGATTGGGTAAAGAATAAGTTACGCACAAGTAAGAACATAATTCTGGGCAGATGGGTGGAAAGCATAAGGTTTCATCCAACAAAGTTATACCCAGAGCAGTCCTGTTGAAAATAATGGATCAAAGTTCATCATGTCCATTATTTTATTCATGCATTAATTCTTTATAAAAAAAATATTTATATACTGCTATCCGTTAAAAATATCAGCGTGGTTTGCAACAACTGCACATACAGTAATACCTTGGTTCTAGAAGTCTGTTTGACTCCCAAAACTGTTCGAAAACCAAGGCACGGCTTCCGATTGGCTGCAGGAGCTTCCTGCACTCAAGCGTTGGACGTTCAGCTTCCAAAAACCGTTCGCAAACCGGAACACTTACTTCCGGGTTCGTAAGCCATTTGAGAACCAAGGCATTAAAGGTAAAGGTAAAGGTAAAGGGACCCCTGACCATTAGGTCCAGTCACGGACGACTCTGGGGTTGTGGTGCTCATCTCGCTTTATTGGCCGAGAGCCAGCGTACAGCTTCCGGGTCATGTGGCCAGCATGACTAAGCCGCTTCTGGCGAACCAGAGCAGCGCACGGAAACGCCGTTTACCTTCCCGCCAGAGCGGTACCTATTTATCTACTTGCACTTTGACATGCTTTTGAACTGCTAGGTGGGCAGGAGCTGGGACCAAGCAACGGGAGCTCACCCCGTCACAGGGATTCGAACCGCCGACCTTCTGATCGGCAAGCCCTAGGCTCTGTGGTTTAACCCACAGCGCCACCCACATCCCAAGGCATTACTGTAGAACAAAAAACATCCCAAAATATTAAGCTCAGAAACCAGCTATTATAGAAAGATGCATTCTTAACTGCATAAGCCTGATGGAATGGGAACAAGGAATGACCTCTTGAAAGATCTCATCAAAGCTTGGCCTTCGGTCTGGTCCCTCACTCCAGCACTGTTTCATGAGCTGGATGCATTCCAGGGGGGCGTTTTCTGGAGAAACACTCGGACGATACAACGGCGGAGGCTTCTTCAGTTTGCAGATTATTTCTGGAGTAAGGAGAGGGTTTCACATTGACAGCATGCCCTAACCTAGTGCCCCACCCCCCATGTCCCTTGGACTACATACAACTCTCTGCTGGGGTTCTCTGACCCAAATCTAGATCTTCCTTCCAATATTATTTTTTCCCTGCCACCAACACCTTTGAAGTCATCCCATGATGTCATAATGATGTAAAGTGATTGACAGGTGGGTGGCTCTGCCCACCGGTCAGAGTTGACCCACGAATGCTGGGGGTGAGGGGCGCAAGGATCTGGTTGGCCGGCCTGATCCAGTTCTGCACCCCTACCAATAAGCGCACCACCTCATGTGAACCAAACAAAACTGCCTCTTTTGGATCAGTAAGAAAGGTAGAGAATGCCTGACAGTTAAGTCTAGTCGCGGCCGACTCTGGGGTTGCGGCGCTCATCTTGCTTTACTGGCTGAGGGAGCCGGCGTTTGTCCGCAGACAGTTTTTCCGGGTCATGTGGCCAGCATGACAAAGCCGCTTCTGGCGAAACCAGAGCAGCACACGGAAACGCCGTTTACCTTCCCGCCGGAGCATTACCTATTTATCTACTTGCACTTTTTGGCGTGCTTTCGAGCTGCTAGGTTGGCAGGAGCTGGGACCGAGCAACGGGAGCTCACCCCGTCATGGGGATTCGAACCGCCGTCCTTTCGATCGGCAAGCCCAAGGCTCAGTGGTTTACACCACAGCGCCACCCGCGTTCCTTTGGATCAGTATTGTCATTGAAATTCTACTCAGTATTGATCCAGAGCAGAACTCTGACGTATAGTTAGCAGAGCAAAAACTTAAGTACATTGTAGGATTCCCAAAAAGTAGACCAGAGGCGATTGTATTTCATCCAGCAGAGCTTTGCTGCTACTGAAGGCAAATGGGCATAATGGTCACAAATCAGGATTGGCGCTGTCCATAAGAAATCCAGTTACAGCAGACCTAACTTAAACTTACAGTAACTTATAATATGTCTGAACCAGGCACCCCCAAACTCGGCCCTCCAGATGTTTTGGGACTACAACTCTCATCATCCCTAGCTAACAGGACCAGTGGTCAGGGATGGTGGGAATTGTAGTCCCAAAATATCTGGAGGGCCGAGTTTGGGGGTGCCTGGTCTAAACCTTAACACTAACCATACTAGGTACAAGACACCACACCAGAAAGAAGAGAGATAGAAAGAGAGTGAAACCCAGGTTCCTTCTGGCATATTTTTTATAGTGAGCATCACCTTAACAGAAGAGATAAGAGAACCAGTTTAAACCAGCTATACTCAGCTTCTCGGAAGGTATAACCCAAACACCAGGAACCTCCTGCTTGTTTCTTTCACACAGAGAAGCTTCCAGAACCCTCTTGAATTAAGTAGAATAGGAAAAATCTCTACACATCAGATCAATACTTTCTGCACTAAGAAATGCAGACTGACAAGTATCTAGCCTAGTCTTCAACACTGGCCGGCCAAATCAAATGAGTGTGTTTGTGTCTATTTTGCTGCACACTTTCAAATGTGGAGGGGCTGGAGGGGCGTATCTTGCTCACCTTCAGCGGACATTTCAGACATGCAGTATGGGGGCCCCCGAAGAACGACTTCTTGCAGGATAATAGCAAAACTATAGACGTCTCCTTTTATGGTGCCTTTCGGAGACATCGCTGGATTCCTCAGTATCTCGGGAGCTGTCCAGAGCAATTCTGGGAGAAAAAAGATCAGTTTATCCAGATCTAGGCTTGCAGGAAGGACCACTGTGTTAGACTGCAAGTAGTGAAGTCTCTTGGCACCTTTAGAGACTAAGTCCCTATCTGTACTGAAGAATTTCAATGGGTTTTACCCCGCAAATTTTTACTATCATGGCTTCCTTAAAGAATCCTAGGGGCTGAGTTCTTTTAGGTGAACTCAGAGCTGTTAACAACACAGAAACAGAAAACTGGCAGGCAACACAACACAACATTACAGTATTGAATAAGCAGTTAGATCAGTGGTTCTAAAAAAATAATAATTCTCGCCACACCCTTTGAGAACCACTGAGTTAGATGAATGAATCAGTAGTCTGGTTATTGGCTCAGCCTCTAATTAGCCATACAGTGATGGGTCCCTGCAGGCCTCTATAGGTAGGGAAAGTCAGGCTGTCTGTGCCACCACCAAAAAGGCCCTGTTCCTTGCGCTGAACCTCAGCTGACCTCAGAGGTCAAAGAGAGCCCGTGAAAGGGGACCCAGAAGAGAAAGTGATCCTTTAATCAGATCCTAAGTAAAATCAGGGCTGGGAGGCAAACCTCAGACCCAGGGGGCAAATGTGGCCCTCCGGACCTCTCCTTCTGGCCCTTGATAGTGTCCCCAGACCACGACTTCTCACCTCAGCCTACATCCATCACCGGCCTTGACTTCAATATGTTTTTGCCTTGACTTCAATATGTCACTGAACTCTGGAAAAAAAGCCCTTGTTTGCCTGGGTGCAGGACAAAGAGGAGTGTGTTTGTAGAAATCAGCCGATGACATTTATATTCCTTGCTCCACTTCCTAATGCCTCTGGCCCCACCCTTCACTGCTGTGTGGCCCTTGGAAGGCTGCTCAGAAGAGAATGTGGCCCCCAGGCTAAAAAAAAAAGGTTCTGCGCCCTTGATTTTGAGCTATTAAGGGGGAAATGAACACCTTGAACTGAGCCTGAAAATCAGTGGGTTAGCAGTGCAGTGTCATGCAGATAGAACTAGGGTTATGGGTGGGCAGCATCATTTTGCATCAGCTGAGGTTTCTGGACCCTTTCCAAGGTCAAAACCACAAGCATACAGACAGTTACTCCTTACCTTCTGCAGGGGGCTGAACACCTAAGTCACTCAGTGCTGCCAGGAGCTCGCCGTAGCTGTAGTCGGTGATCTTCAACATAAACCGCCCATCCACAACGCAGTTGCGAGACTTGAGGCGTCCGTGGGGGATCTCCTGATGGTGCAAATATTTCATTCCCTGGAAAGGAAAGTGTCAGCTTCTCTTATCGGTTGTTCAATAGTAAGACCAAGCCATCTTGTCTTTAAGTCTCTTTATTTTATGCAAAGCTATTTACAGTGCAGAGTTCAGTTTATCATGTCTGCTCAGCCACTAGCAGAATCTGGAAGTGCCTCCCTTCTGTTTTGGCGCCAACACCAAAGCCTCGGCATCCTGAATTGCCGCCTTCTCCTCCTACGTGAGATAGGCGTCGGAACTGACGCCTCCCCCTCCGAGCGAGTCTGCTGGGTGGTGCCAGGTCTCTCAGCAACTCCCTGGACACCTGGCACTCCCTGGCTCCCAGCCACTAACTGCTCCTCCCCCGAAAAGGGGCTGCTAGATTCACTCGAAGATGAATCCGTCATCAACACAGGCTGCGGGTCCCTGTATGCACTCAGAGCTGGACTGGCAGGGGTGCGCAGATCCCTGACAGAAAGGGATCGAGTGCTTCAGTCTGGGCATCGCCAGAGCCGAGGAACATAAACCCCATTTAAAGGCCTGCCTGGTCCAGCATTCTCTGCCGGCGAGGTTCAGGGCTTGATAGTGAAGGCTGGTGATTGCAATTTCACTGTGTTTAGCTTGTGGTTTCCATTTTTAGCTGTTTGGGCTAATCTTTCGAGACAGAGCTACCCTCTCTGCCATGGATAGACCTAGCCTCCTTGAAGTTGCCCTGGTGCGATCAATACAGGACTTTGGGGCAGTTGTTTAGGGCCTCACTCTTGGCAACCCATCAGCTATTCCTCCTTGGCCATGCCCCACTGTTGGAGATCAGAGGTATGTGTGCCACAGTCCTCTGAGACACCCCCTAAATTAGCCTGCAGTTCATCCATCCCCAAGATGCAAAGCAGGGTGCTCTTCCATTGACAGAGTTGAAGTGTGATTCAACTAGCACTCGTGACCTTTGGATAAAGGTAAAGGGTAAAGGTACCCCTGACCGTTAGATCCAGTCGCAGATGACTCTGGGGTTGCGGCGCTCATCTCGCTCTATAAGCCGAGGGAGCCGGCGTTTGTCCTCAGACAGCTTCCAGGTCATGTGGTCAGCAGGACTAAACCGCTTCTGGCGAACCAGAGCAGCGCATGGAAACGCCGTTTACCTTCCCGCCGGAGCGGTACCTATTTATCTACTTGCATTTTTGGTGTGCTTTTGAACTGCTAGGTTGACAGGAGCAGGGACCGAGCAATGGGAGCTCACCCCGTCGTGGAGATTCGAACCGCCGACCTTCTGATCGGCAAGCCCTAGGCTCTGTGGTTTAACCCACAGCACCACCTGCGACCTTTGGATACAAAGGCTTTTATCCAAAATTAGTCACACTTGGAGGGACCCACTGAAATGAAATGACATTAACCCAGAGTTAATTAACCCAGTGCACTAGAAGCAAGAATTTCCACTAGTGCAATGGGGCTTTCCCTATTTCTCTACACACCTGCGCCCCCTGTGCCTCCCCCAAATCCTTGCTGGAGGGACAGTGGAACCCTCAGAATAGTGTGCAAGGAAGGGAAAGGGGGATGGAACAATTACCATAGCCTGACTTTGAATTCCACCGATAGCATCTACTAAAAGCAGAACTTAGTTGGATAAAACTCAAAATGTCTTGAGTTGGCTCTGCATAAAGGACCTTTTTAAGTCTTCCAAGGATCTGGTCAGAACCCAAGGCTCATTTTCAGAGCTGATAACAATATCACAGCAAAGATTCTCTCCCTTTGTATGGCCCATTGTGTTCAGTTTTGCATCTTTGATAGAACAGCGTTTCATCCTTTCTTTTCATCCCCAGCATAAGAAGAGAACTTACTTTAATCAAGTCCATCAGAAGAGATGATTTGAACATCCAGTCCAGCTTTATGTTTGTGTTTTGCAGCAAATCCTCTAGGCTCCCTCTGGAGCAAAACTCCATCACGATGGCAGATAGACCCCCGTCAGATAAAAGGCCTAAAAATGGGTTCACATTTTCATGGCGTACATCCTTCATCTGGGGACACAAGAAGCAAATTGCAAGAGAGATTGGGGATCTGTGACTTTCTTTTCTTTGATACTCAGGTCGAGATGCCCACAAGCAAAATAAATGTATCATCATGTCAGATATAAATACTGCAAGGATGCAGAATGCAGTATGCTCCACAATTATTCTGCAAAGTTTTAAGGGCACTTCCAGAGTTGCATGTGATATTTATTTTGTTGTTTATTCCATTTGCTCCCCACCTTCCCATTTCAGAAAATCAGCAATGCATAAAAAACACAAAATAACAATGCAATAATCCAGTAGAAATTTGAAAGTTGGTCCCACTGTCTGCTGATGGCAAATGATAAACTTGAGTGGTCATGGCACAGATTAAAGGCTGGCTACCCTCTTTGCTGCTCTCAGTAGACCAGGTCAAGTGGCTGCAGCATGGACGTCCTCTAAGACCCATCTCTATAGCTAACTGTGAATTCAAAGATGGGCTTGGGTAATGTTTTGGAGCTGTTAAATTGGGCAAAGAGATAAAAATAAAGTAAATAAGACCTAGATCTGCAGTAAAATGCTGGGTTTGCCCCATCAAAAGTGTTCGCTGCAAAATAACCTGCAGCTTCTGAAAATGCCATTGCTATTATGTCTGGGAGTTCTTGTTTCAGTTTATTGTTACAGGGAACCAGGCAGAGGGCCTTCTCGGTGGTGGCACCCACCCTGTGGAATGCCCTCCCACCAGATGTCAAAGAGAAAAACAACTACCAGACCTTTAGAAGACATCTGAAGGCAGCCCTGTTTAGGGAAGCTTTTAACGTTTGATGGATTTTAATATTTTGTTGGAAGCTACCCAGAGTGGCTGGGGAAGCCCAGCCAGATGGGCGGGGTATAAATAATAAATTATTATTATTATTATTATTATTATTATTATTATTATTATTATTATTAGAA
Organism: Darevskia nairensis; assembly: GCA_034642065.1. Classification (NCBI taxonomy): domain Eukaryota; kingdom Metazoa; phylum Chordata; class Lepidosauria; order Squamata; family Lacertidae; genus Darevskia; species Darevskia nairensis. Next base: position 78,273 of record JAWWNI010001548.1, on the reverse strand, counting down.
TGAGATCTTCCTAGTCATTGGCTCAGCTGAAGCCGTGTTGTGGGATGCTTCTGAAAATTCTTCTGTTTTGAGGTGTTTAAAACTCAGTTCCGTAAAGTATAGGGACAGAGGGTGTGGTGTTCTTTTAGTGGGAAAGAGCACACAAGAGGATGAAGGACATGCAGGCTAGCTCCATGACAACACCTTCTGCTGCCCCTGTAGCAGACACTCCCCCCCCCCCCACATCCATGCATTGCTTCCATGTGGCAAAGAGCTCAGTTTCCCCATGTGGTTGGGCTAGAGGAGCTCTAAGCATGGATACCAGAATGCACACAGAGGTGTTTTGCACACTGGCTGAATGCACAGCCTGGGTGGAAGTGTTTCCACTGTGAGCAGCTGGGGCAGGGCGGGCATAGACATGGCATGCAACATTATTGGGAGTGGGACTAATCCCGTGACCCCTCCTTTTGCATTCTTTTCAAAGCATTGAGGGAAAGTGTTATATGAACATCCTCAAGAGTAGCCATGGAAGAGACACAGAAAATATGCAGTTCTGTGTATACATGTGAGTCACCATTTTCTCAATAACAATCCCTACCAGTACGTTTCTGAGCACAATTCAAAGTGTTGGTGCTGACCTTTAAAGCCCTAAAGGTCCTGTATACCTGAAGGAGTGTCTCCACCCCCACCGTTCAGCCCAGACACTGAGGTCCAGCGCCTAGGGCCTTCTGGCGGTTCCCTCACTGCGAGAAGCCAAGTTACAGGGAACCAGGCAGAGGGTCTTCTCGGTGGTGGCACCCACCCTGTGGAACGCCCTCCCAGCAGAGGTCAAAGAGATAAACAACTATCTGACATTCAGAAAATACCTGAAGGCAGCCCTGTTTAGGGAAGTTTTTAACCTGTGATATTTTAATGTATTTTAATATCTGTTGGAGGCCACCCAGAGTGGCTGGGGTACAAATAATAAATTATTATTATTATTATTATTATTAATAATAATAATAATTATTATTATTATTATTATACCTGGCTTAACAAGCTGGCAGTCCTCTGTCTCAGGTCACTGGTTGCTCCAGATTCCAGTTTCTTCAGCCATACCCAGTCGCCCTGGCCAGAAAAGGTACCAGTAAATGATTAAGGAAGGCCCCAGGCTAATTCTAGAATTGAAACACAAATATGCACCCCTTTGCGATGTTTACAAAACATCATGATTCAGAATCACACGTTGCATGTTTCCAGATTTCACAAATTCCAAATGGTTAGGGGCTGATTGGAAAATAGGGGTTTGCTGCTTGAAAATATATCAGAATCAAAATTGTTTTTCAGAGATCGTGGTGGAATGTCTGAAGAAGTGTTCGTTTGGGATCCCTGATGAGCTAGAACCATTGATATGAATTGCACGTGAAACATTGCCCTTATTTGAAATTTGCTTCCTTTGTCCTCAGTGATATCAGCAAATGGCCAATTCACAGACTCATAGAACTGCAGAGTTGGAAGGGACCGCTAGGGTCATCAAGTCCAACCCCCTTGTAATGTAGGAAACTCAACTAAAGCACCCATGGTAGATGGCCCTCCGAAACTAAAAAAAGTCCCTGCAGAGAAGGTCTCCCACCCCTTCCCTTTGCTTCCCTTAACATTGCTTCCCTTCATAATCTCCCCTTCCCCCCAGGATGAGTGTAACCTTCCACTTGCTACCCAGCAACCAGGCAGTGTCTACAAACAGGCTGCAAGTATTCACTGGGAAAGATGTCATGACCAGTATGTGGTTCCTGATTGCCTGGGATCACATGATTCCTGCATGGTGGGAGGTTGAACTAAATGACCTTCGTGGTCCCTTCCAACCCTACAATTCTACGATTCTATTCCTCACCAGACATAATTTTATACCCATTGTTCTATGGCCATTTGGAAGGGACTAATGCACTTCTAGGGCCATTCTATGTCATTTTAAAAATATGTCTTTGCCCTGCCCGATTTGAAATTGTATTACGAGGCAGCCTGCCTCACATGGATGAAGGAATGGTACAATTTGAAAGATATGGAAATGTTGGATTGGAGGGACATAATAACCGTTGGGGTTGGCACGCTTATTTAATATATGGAAAGGCAAAAAATACATAGAGATTTCTCAAATCATATCATAAGGAGATCACTTCTTAAAGTTTGGGAGAAATATAAAAATCGGTTGGAGTTCAAAATCCCGTGGTGGGCCTCTCCAGTAGAGGCCACAGTGGTGAAGAAAAAAAATATGCTGGAAAATTGGCCTACCTATAAAACATTTTTAAAAGAAGAAGAGAATAAAAATATGTCTTAATAGCATCACTTTGGGACCCTGATATACCCACCCCCTTAAAATCCAAGAATGGCTAGATTTTATCAGTGTTCCACTACCTTGTATATAGCCACACTGGAGGTCTCGTATGTCACAGTTGTGCTTTTCACCGACAAAGAATGTGTTGCAGATCTCAGACTTCGACCTTCCAAGTTGCTCTTAGAATCGCTCAGACTATCCACTGCCAGTCTCTGCAAATAGGAAAAAACAGCCAGGGATAAATCAAGGAGCACGTCCTGCTTATTCTGTGTCCAGGGCAGCTGTCTACCAGCTCCATCTGGTATGCAGGCTGAGACGCTACCTGCCCGTGGACTATCTTGCCAGAGTGGTGCATGCTCTGGTTATCTCCCACTTGGACTACTGCAATGCACTCTACGTGGGGCTACCTTTAAAGGTGACCTGGAAACTACAACTAATCCAGAATGCGGCATCGAGACTGGTGACTGGGAGTGGCCACTGAGACTATATAACGCCGGTCCTGAAAGACCTACATTAGCTCCCAGTATGTTTTCGAGCACAATTCAAAGTGTTGGTGCTGACCTTGAAAGCCCTAAACGGCCTCGGACCAGTAGACCTGAAGGAGCATCTCCACCCCCATAGTTCAGCCCGGACACTGAGGTCCAGCTTCGAGGGCCTTCTGGCAGTTCCCTCCCTGCGAGAAGTGAGGTTACAGGGAACCAGGCAGAGGGCCTTCTTGGTAGTGGCGCCCGCCCTGTGGAATGCCCTCCCACCAGATGTCAAGGAAATAAACAACCACCTGACTTTTAGAAGATATCTGAAGGCAGCCCTGTTTTAAAAGGAGAATAAAAATATGTCTTAATAGCATCACTTTGGGACTCTGATATACCCACCCCCTTAAAATCCAAGAATGGATTTTAAGGACTAATTTAAGGATAAACAGAAGGGCTGTTTGATGAATTATTGTATTTTAATATTTTGCTGGAAACCGCCCAGAGTGGCTGGGGAAACCCAGTCAGATGGGCGGGGTATAAATAAAGCAATTATTATTATTATTATTATTATTATTATTATTATTATTATTATTTCAAGGCTGAATATCTCGTTCAGATTAAGTGTTGACACAATGGCTAGTCAACGTTTCTCCCACCTCAAAGTGTCATGATTTCCAGTGCAAACTGCCCATATGACACCACAATCTTCTCAGAATTGTTGGAGAAGCTGCGGAAAAAAGAGGCACTTTTTCCACATATGGTGGGACTGCCCCCAGATATCTTGACAATGGCTTATCAAGAATTGACCAAAATACTCAGTTATCCCATTCCAACTTCACCACAGCTTTGTTTACTAAATCTATGGAACAATCAACTGGAATATTTCATCTCTCAGGAACTCTTGTCATGGGTGATGGCAGCTGCCAGAAGTTCAATTGCTCCCAAGTGGAAAACCTTGCAGGGTTTGCAACTTTTGCTTTGCTATAAAAATATGTGCAGTTAGCATTTAGCCTAAAAGATAACTCATGACAAGGAGCTCCTGTGATGGTGTAATGAAAAATGGTGGGAGGAAACTCCTCCCCATTAACAGATTTCACTTAGGTGCAAAGTCAGTTCCAGCTGTTGCACGACTTCGATTGCCTACCATTCTGCTGAGTTTGGTGTTTACAAAAGTGAGGTCATCCAGAGTCAGCAGTAACTTCTTAGGCCCTTTGACGACTTGGCGATAGAGGGCGCTGTGCCTGAAAAGGAGCCAGGAGAGCATCGTTATATTTTGTAACTATACAGATCATAGCAAATCATGTCACCTTTACATGCGTCTGCTGGAAGGTGTCTGGTAGGCAAGTGGCCCAGTCAAATTATGGAACCCTTTGGGTGAACAGAATCTATAATTCAGGATAACTACCTTTGAGTTGGGGTTTGAGGTATTTTTTTGGTGAAAAGAGGTACATAAATACCGGAAATAAAGTAAGTAAGTAAGTAAGTAAGTGTCAGGAGTCCAGGTTCCCCACTTGATAACACAGTAAACGTAGGTAATTAAAAAGGAGGATTTATTGCAAAAACAAACAGATAGCTCCGGACAGCTTCAACCAAGCCTCCAGCAACATTACTCAAGATGCCCCTTCTGAAGATTCCTTCCGGCGATGACAGAAGATATTGAACTTACAACCCTTATGTCTCTTGTTTTGCTTCCTATCTAACAGCCCTCCCATTCACCGACTCTTTGGACTGAGTGGATCAGCTCCGACCTCTTCTGTTCTGAGAGGCTGTTCGTGCCTTTTTGTGCTTCCTGCGAGCTTTGGCTGTGTTCCAGCCTGCTCTCAGTCTTATCAGCTCGCTCGTCAAGGTCAAGAAGAGTCAGAGTCTGCAGCTGCCGGCTCTCCCCTGCCTGACTAATGTCTAAGTCTCCCTGTTCCTGGCTGCTTTCTGCTGTTGGCTGCAAACCTTCACTTGGAGCTGGCTGATTCCTGACAGTAAGTAAGTAAGTAAGCAAGCAAGCAAGCAAGCAAGCAAGCAAGCAAGCAAGCAAGCAAGCAAGCAAGCAAGTAAGTACAACAGCCAGGAGTGAAAAAACTGAGCCTTGCCTGTAGATAAAACAGATGGGAAAGCTTCAGTTGCCAAATTAGAGCATTTTGCTCTATTTTAGTTGCACAACAGCACAAGATTGCCCCCAGATGGCAATAATGAAGAAACATTGGGGAAGCATTGCAGAACAACTATTAAAGTGGAATGATTGCAGAACAACTAAGGAAGTGCGGACGGTGCAGTACAAATCCACCACAAATGCACTATTATTGTGTCAATGATGCAGTATGATTGCTTCTTAGGGGGGGGGGGTCTGGGAAAAATGTATATATTCAAACCCCTGGAATTAAACCCTGCACGAGCATCCCAGGACTTCCAGACCCAGTGCACCATCTTCAGAAGTTCTGGGATGCTCTCGTGAGATGCCATGGGGTCATCTGAGTTCCTGCAAGACCTCACAGGAGTACCCCATACCTGGTGAGGGGAGAGAGCCTTGTTTGGGAAGTAAAGCAGAGAGCTTAAAAGCTTTGTTTTGGGTTTTTTGGTTTTTGTTTTGTTTGCACTCCTGGATGGTTAAGTCCAGTCAAAGGCAACTCTGGGGTTGCAGCGCTCATCACTCTTTCAGGCTGAGGGAGCCAGCGTTTGTCCACAAACAGCTTTCCGGGTCATGTGGCCAGCAGGACTAAACCGATCCTGGCGCAATGGGACACCGTGACAGAAACCAGAGTGCACAGAAACGCCGTTTACCTTCCTGCCGCAGTGGTACCTATTTATTTACTTGCACTGCCATGCTTTCAAACTGCTAGGTTGGCAGGAGCTGGGGCAGAGCAAAGGGAGCTCACCCTGTCGTGGGGATTCGAACCGCCGACCTTCCGATCAGCAAGCCCAAGAGGCTCATTGGGAGTGGCTGGCTCGTAGTTACCTCATGTCATTATCTCAATTCATAAATCAAATCCAAAAGCCAGTTACCCAATTACATCACCCAGATCAATTTCGCCTCCACCTATGGCTGATGAAGATATCTGGCTCATTCACTTGAGCAGGCTATAAGGACCGGAATGAATGAATGAATGTGGAGATGTCAGAAGGTCTTAGGACAGCTTTGGTCATCTTGGTGCAGGTAGAAGGCTGTCGGGTTATCCCTCCCGTAAATCAGAAGGTGATTTCATGGTTCCCCAAAGAGCATCTGATCTGCGTTGTACTGACTCTGGAAGAAAGCCTCTTTCTGGCATGCTGGCCAGACCACCCTCACGCTGAAGAAGCACGCACCATTCTTGGGCCAAGACGCAACAGCTGCAACAACAGCAACACCTTCTGCACACACCCTACATTTCGTAACCATCGCCGGGGGTGGCTGGACAAGGCGGGAGACCGTCTGGACCGCGATTTCCCAAGCTTCATGCAAAGACGTATTTATGTACCACTAGTGAATTTAGCCCGTTAAAAACGGGCGCTAGCGGTGGCGGCGGCCGGCGCTCCATGGGCCAAACACCTCCCGGCTGCCGCACTTTCCCCTCCCCCTCCCCTTCCCCTCCTGCCGCTGCCGTCCCCCACCTCAGCCTGCTTTCCTCGCAGGACGCCGGGAGCCGCTTCGGGAAGCGCCGAAACTTGGGGGGGCGGGCAGAGACAAAATGGAGGCGAACGGCAGCAGCGGCAGCAGCAGCGACTCGGCGCCTGACTGCTGCGAGCAGGCGGATATGGAGCCCGGCGCTGGCCCAGCCAGCTCCTCCGCCGCCGGCGCTGCCTCCGCCGACGTGCCCAGCCTGGCCCAGCTCGACGCCGCCTTGGCGGAGCAGCAGGAGGAGTTGCTGGCGCTCCACCCTGGAGGGGAAGGGGGCAGAAGGCGGGCTGGTGTCGGCGAGGGAGAAGCTCGGCAGCAGCGGGCGGAGCGGGGTTGGCGGGGCCTCCGTAGGCGTGCGAGCGAGCGGCAGCCGTTGGGGGCCGCGGCGGCAGTGCCTCCGCCGCCAACAGACCCGCCTGGCTGGGCTTCAAGCCGCACGGCTTCGGGGGAGAGGTGTCGCCGTCGCCTTCGGGGCGGCGGCAAGCCAAGAAACGGCCTCGCCTCAGGCCGCTGGCTGAGGCAGCAGAGGCTGCCGGCTGAGGCAGCAGCGTCAGGGCCGAGCGCGAGTCTTGGCAGGGCAGCTCCAGCTCCATGCGAGGCGGCGGCAGTGACCAAACTGACGGCGCGCATGCGCCGCCGCTGCCTCTCGGACACGCCCCCCTCTCCTGTCGTCCAATCCCTGTGTCAGTGGGGCGCATGCGCAGTTGCGAATTCCACTGACACACGGAAAGTACGGACGGACACAGGCACTTTATTATATAGGATAATACTTTAACGGATTAAAGACACTCGCTGTCAGAGACTGGCTGGTAGATGAGGAGTGGTGGGAGGCACCAGCCGAGGAACCCCCGAGGGAAAGCCCAGAGGAGGGAGGTGGGACATCGAGGAGAGGTCAGAAGGAGAAGATTGGGAAGAGGTGCTAGATACTGATGGGGAAACAGGGTTTAGTGAGCAGGAAGAGTCTCTGACAGGAAGCAGTTCAGACTCCGAACCCTTAGAAAGGGTCCATAGGGCTCCGACTTCCGCCTTCACAAGCAATGGCGCTACAAGAATTGAATCGGTGTGGGGAGCCCGTGAGGCAGAGCACTACTTCATAGGGAGAAGCCAGTCCTGGTTGTTTATTGAAATTTGATTTATAATAGAGACTGGCACTCCTGGAAAGGGGTATGTGCAAAGCAAGCGGGGGAGAGTAGCAGTGTGAAGAAGTTTGGTGAACAACAGGACGAGAAGATGGCGATGGTCAGAATGTGGCATTTGGAATTAAGAAGATTGACCTCATCCACACAGAGACATTGTTTATTATAATTTAGCCTGGCATATATCAGCGGCTGTGGAAATATTGGAAAGAATTTTGAAAAGCAATCGATGGAGGTGATCAGGGAAGCTCCGGCGTCCGAGGCATGGGAAGTCCATATATAATTTTTTTTATATAATAATTAGGCATAATTGGAATGTTTCTTTTAATTGGGAATTGTATAATTAATTTGGATTGTAATTTGAAATGTAATTGGGAATAATTTCAATGTGATTTGCTGTGATTTGTATTGGAAAATTCAATAAATAGATTATATATATAAAAAATAAAGGGTCCATAGGGGGAGTGTTGCTGAGATCACTAGGTCGAGTTGTATGTTCCTTGTGTGGCCCACACAACCCTGCTCAGGTAAACTGATGCAGGCTGTTCAATCAAGCTGTGCTGTTGCTATCGCCTACCTCTCATCAGTTCTGGGATGTCTTGTTGGGAATCCAAGTTTGCCCCCCAAAACAAACAAACAAACAAATATCCTCTACAACAGCTTCCTCTACCCCGTGCCCTCCAGAGGCTTTTCTTCAGCTGCAAATGAAGACTCTTGTGACATCTGAATGCTCTGAGAGCCAGTGTGGTGTAGTGGTTAAGAGCAGCAGACTTGCAATCTGGTGAACTGGGTTCGCGTCTCCGCTCCTCCACATGCAGCTGCTGGGTGACCTTGGGCTAGTCACACTTCTTTGAAGTCTCTCAGCCCCACTCACCTCACAGAGTGTTTGTTGTGGGGGAGGAAGGGAAAGGAGAATGTGAGCCGCTTTGAGACTCCTTCGGGTAGTGATAAAGCGGGATATCAAATCCAAACTCCTCCTCCTCCTCCTCCTCCTCCTCCTCCTCTTCTCTTTCTTGTACCTTACCTACCAGGGATCTTCTACAAAAGTAGGGATGCGGATGGATGCCATAGTCCAGTTTTGGTCTCGAGCTGTTTTTGGACTAAGAATCCTATCATCCCTGACCACTGGTCCTGCTAGCTAGGGATGATGGGAGTTGTAGTCCAAAAACAGCTGGAGACCCTCACTTGGGAAACCCTGCTGTAGTCCAACAACATCACCCTGGCCTAGAGCATTTTAGGGTCAATGCCAAATGTTGCGAGTATGACGAACTGGCTCCGGGCGCTTGCTCACATTCATGTGTTAATGATTCGACGCCATTATTTTTCTAAGCGCTAAGCAGGAAATCAGTGAACTCCTGAATTGTCAGAGAATTTTGAACACCTGGCATGTCATAATTGCTCCAAGCGTAACACTTAGTTAGCACAATTTATTTCCCAAGGTTTGCAGTCATTAACCAATTAGACCTCCCAGTAACTCTCCCTTTGTGAGACTGAAGGCAATGTTGATGGCTCAGAATAGACAGTCGACAAAATGTGGAGTGGATTCCTGCCTATGGATGGGTTGGAAGGAGCCGTGCAAGCCAAATGGAGCCTGAGTAAACTCTGTACTAGAGTGAATCACAAAGTTTGTACCAAGCTGGATGTTCCATGTGAATATGGATAGTCAGCCAAAACTGAGATCCTGTCTTGCATCTGTTAAATTATGTATCTTATGTTTTTATATTGTGATTTAATCTTGTGAACCACCCTGAGACCTGTGGTTATAGGGCTGTAGACTACTACCACTACAACTATTACTGATAATAATAACAATTGTACAAAGCCCTCGTTATTATTAATCATGCATATCTCTAGGGATGAGAAAGAACTATCCCTAGGACAACGATCCCTCTCACCTCAGGCCACACCCCTCATTGGCTCTGATTCTGTTGTTACATATGGTCACTGATTCACACTTGCGTGCATGAAAGAGTTAACCTGAGCCCAGAGATCAGGTTGCAAGTGGGTGTGGCTTAGCAGGTTCTTGGCAGGCTCTGCCCCCCAATCTGTCTTTCTCTTTGTGCTTCCTGGAATAAGCAAAGAAGGAGTCCTGCAGTCAGTGGCTCCCAGTTGCAGGAAAAACCAAGTGAATTGAATCTATCCAGAAGAGAGATTGTATAGCTTGCATCTTTGCGTACCCAAAGACTGCATGTGCTTTTTTGTAAGGAAACCAAGTACTTGCAACCCTTTTCTTCTTTATTTACTGCCATCAGATGGAGACTTGTTTTCGGTAACTTCTGGAAACTCTGTGAGGAAAGCATTCACTTACTTGCAAAGCTACGTGTCTGTGATTTATTCTAGCCTAAGTATTTTCGTGGGAAACATTTGTTTAAAGACGGATGAGGGCAGATGTAAATCTAACCAGGTTTTAATGTGCTTGGCGCAATTGCCGTTGCTCTAACTCTGCTACAAGAGAATAAGGATCTCTTTCCCAAATATTTCTCTCCAACAGCTTTGCAGCCTCCATGAGTGCTTTGCCTGAGTGAAAGGTATTCCTGAACTCTGACAATGCCTCTTGCTTGTCTCGCTAGAGAATGGAGAGGGCGTGTGTAAGCGTGTATAGAAGTGAGTCTGCTGTGCAAAGGTAATATATATCATCCCACCTGCTTTTGTCTCTGGCCCCTCCCACCACTGACATGTGGTCCTCAGAAGGTCACCCAGAAGGGAATTTGGCGCTTGGGATCAGAAAATGTCCCCCCCCCTCAGATCATGGCTCAAATGTTATGATGAGTTTGTCAGCTGAGTCAGGGCACAAAGCCTTTGCTTCCTGACCAGTGAGCTAGGCAGAAGCCTTCTTCAAAACTAGAAAGAGAAGAAAATGCTCTCTGACCTGATGAGGTACGCCAGGCACATGCCGAAGAGCAGAAGGGTGAGTGGCGGCAGCAGGACCAAGACCACGATGGGAGGCTCCAGACCTAGACAAGTAACAGGGACAAGAGATGCGTCAAGGCAGGGCTACCTGAACTGTTTTCCGTCCCAGGTGGTCATTCTAAAAACTGTGACTTTAAGAAGCTTGCTGTTTACTTTTTCCTCTCCCCTCCCCACACCTCTTTCCTCGTGTGCCGTATCTTTTTAGTATTTTAGCCCAAGGGCAGGGATTGTCTTACTCACTACAGTGTGGTGTAATGGTTAGAGTGTTGGACCAGGACCTGGGAGACCAGGGTTCAAATCCCCACTCAGCCATGAAGCTGACCTTGGGCCAGTTGCCATCTCTTTGCCTAGCCTGCCTCACAGGGTTGTTGTGAGGTTGAAACGGGGAGGAGAACCATGTACACCACAGTGAGCTCCTTGGAAAGTATTGCAAATCGCTTTGGGGTGTCTCATGAGAAGCAATTAATAAATGAATAATAATTGCAAGCATTGCCTACTCTGACTGGCAACATCTCAAGCAGCGGTCTTGCCCAGCGCTTGCCCCCTGGAGATCCTTTTACCGGACAATGCCAAGGACAGAAGCTGGCCCTTCTCTGCCTGCAAACCCTGTGCTCTTCCACTAAGCTGCAATCTCTTCCTGGACGTTTCCAGTGTTAATATGTTAACTTTTGCCCCAACTTTAGCTGCAAACAAAATGCCTGAAAGTCATTTGTCATTCTCTCCCCCCACCCCCCACCCCGGGAAGAACAATCTGCCAGGCTCCCTGTTTCTTATGTTATGCAAAATGAACCATGGAAAGAGAAGAAGGGAAGTCATTGATATTTTAAGGATGTTTAAATGAGTATTCTAAATCAGGCACCCCCAAACTGCGACCCTCCAGATGTTTTGGCCTACAACTCCCATGATCCCTAGCTAACAGGACCAGTGGTCAGGGATGATGGGAATTGTAGCCCAAAACATCTGGAGGGCCGAAGTTTGGGGATGCCTGTTCTAAATTGTAAAACAGAAAATTCAATAGAAAATTATTGGGAGGAAAGGAGCAATAAAAATAAACATCAGGAAAGGAGGGGTGGGAAGTTATGTGTGTACAGTGGTACCTCGGGTTACAGACGCTTCAGGTTACAGACGCTTCTGGTTACTCCACTCACCCAGAAATAGTACCTCGGGTTAAGAACTTTGCTTCAGGATGAGAACAGAAATTGCGTGGGGGCAGCGGGAGGCCCCATTAGCTAAAGTGGTACCTCAGGTTATGAATAGTTTCAAGACAGTTCTTAACCTGAGGTTGTTGTTGTTGTTTAGTCGTTCAGTCGTGTCCGACTCTTCGTGACCCAATGGACCAGAGCACGCCAGGCACTCCTGTCTTCCACTGCCTCCCGCAGTTTGGTCAGACTCATGTTGGTAGCTTCGAGAACACTGTCCAACCATCTCGTCCTCTGTCGTCCCCTTCTCCTTGTGCCCTCCATCTTTCCCAACATCAGGGTCTTTTCCAGGGAGTCTTCTCTTCTCACGAGGTGGCCAAAGTATTGGAGCCTCAGCTTCAGGATCTGTCCTTCCAGTGAGCACTCTGGGCTGATTTCCTTCAGAATGGACCGTTTTTATCTTCTTGCAGTCCATGGGACTCTCAAGAGTCTCCTCCAGCACCATAATTCAAAAGCATCAATTCTTCGGAGATCAGCCTTCTTTATGGTCCAGCTCTCACTTCCGTACATCACTACTGGGAAAACCATAGCTTTAACTAGACGGACCTTTGTCGGCAAGGTGATGTCTCTGCTTTTTAAGATGCTGTCTAACCCGAGGTACCACTGTATAAAAATATTGTATGGTTTGAAATATCTCCGGAGACGTAATAAAAACGATATATGGATTAAGAAGGACTGTAAACACTCATGGTGAATGCTGTTAAAATACATGCAGGAGGGAAGAACTTCCTGACAGTAAGAGCTGTTCGACAGTGGAATTTGCTGCCAAGGAGTGTGGTGGAGTCTCCTTCTTTGGAAGTCTTTAAGCAGAGGCTTGACAGCCATCTGTCAAGAATGCTTTGATGGTGTTCCTGCTTGGCAGGGGGTTGGACTGGATGGCCCTTGTGGTCTCTTCCAACTCTATGATTCTATGATTCTAGGGTCAAAGGGACCCTGGTTGGTGGAAGAAATTAGAAGATCAGGGATTTTATAAATTAAAAGACATGTTCGACGAAGAAGGGGATTTAATTATAAAAAAATGTTTTTTAGAAAAAATAGGAAAACAATATTGGCTGAAAGTCCAAGGACTTTATGACTTAATAAAAACAGAAAGAGTAGAGGAGATGATGAGGACAGAAATGAAAATAGTACTGAACAAAAGACAAACAACGGAGAAAGGGATAGCAGGGATGTTATATAAATTGATGATAAGTGACAAAGAAAGAATGATAAGGATAATCCAGATGAAATGGGAGCAGGAAGGTATGATCCAAGCAGGACTGTAAACAAAGTGCAAGAATGCTAGGAATGGCGATACGGGCACCACTTACCTCTAATGCAGGGAACATCTGGATCGAACCAACAGCTGGAATCAGCTGGGGGTGGGCTTCCGCCGGGAAAGTGCATCACCCTTCCCAGGGTTTGTACCAAGCCAGAAGATGCCACCAGCAAGTAGGTGGGGAAGAAGTGGCTCCCTCGGCCGTCTGTGTCCAGGACGACATATTGGGCCAGAGGTTTTCCTTTGCTGTCAGCCTCTACTCTGCGGCTGAAGCCAGCAAAGTCGAGGTTTCTGACGTGCTGAGTCAACGTTTCCCCCGAGACCTCAGTCGCCCCCTGTTGATGACCCTTGGCTAAAGCTTTTGCGACGAGGTAAATGGCGTCATAGATGGTGCCGAAGAGCGGAGAGACCTGGAAAAGACAGCAGGCTTTTAGCACCTTCCAAAACCTGGGAAATAATAATAATAATAGTGATAATAATAATAATAATAATAAATTATTTATACCCCGCCCTTCCCAGCCAAGACCGGGCTCAGAGCAGCTAACACCCATAAAATACAACAAAACATACAAAACAATCAATTAAAATGCAAGTTAAAATACGATTTAAAATTTAAAATGCAGCCTCATCTTTAAGTAGCCCACCAATCAAACAGGGTTAAACTAAAACCAACCCAAAGGCCAGGCGGAACAGCTCTGTCTTGCAGGCCCTGCGGAAAGATGCCAGATCCCGCAGGGCCCTCGTCTCTTCTGACAGACCGTTCCACCAAGTCGGGGCCAGTACTGAGAAGGCCCTGGCCCTAGTTGCGACCAGCCTAGCATCCTTATGGCTTGAGACCTCCAAAATGTTATTGTTTGAGGACCTTAAGGTCCTACACGGGGCATAGTCTGGCTCAGAGGCAAACCAGAGCTGACATCCATCATATCATTTAGCTCACCTTTGCTTCCACAAATGCCCAGTGTGGGGAGGAGAGAGCAAGCTAAGGATGGGGGAGATATTTTATGGAATAAAGAAATCCAGCTCCCCCACTCTCTTTTCCACCTGACCCCCATGTTGCCTATTTGGGAAAGAAAAAGGAGCTAAGCTTTTGCTACGGCTCAAGCTATGTTTTAAACCAGAGGGTATGGCCCCCTTGATATTGAGGGATGATTTCCAATCATCGTGGGAAAGGGAGATCATAAATGAAGTACAGGCCTGCGGACTGTCACATCTTTACCTGGAGTCTATGACATATAGCCAAGCCAGAGCTGTGATCTCCCAGAGATTGAGTGATATCGCTAGACAAGAGGACACGGCCCTTGTGAAATCAGGGATGTTCCTGGGGGATCAGATCTATCAGGCTACACCAGCCCCTTATCTCGCAGAAATCCACTATGTGGAATACCGTAGACTCCTCACAGCGGCCAGATTAAACGTCCTCGAATCTGCGCTATTGTGGGGAAGGTTCAGGGGTGTCCCATACACTCAGAGAACTTGTCATTGTGCCCTGGGAGTGGTAGATTCCACCGAACAAATTCTCCTGCCCTGCCCTTTCTATGCAGATCTCAGGCAAAATCTTATAGCTCCACTCCTATGTCAACTTAGCTCTCTATCCAGAGAAAGACAGGTTCCATATTTGTTGAATAATGTTACTGGAAAAACAGCCTCCCTGGTGGCCAAATTTATTTTTCTAGCTCTTAAGCGTCACAAGATTAAAATTGACAGCATCGACATGGATTTATCGGTATAGCTCCATTTTATTGTTGGCTATGTTTTACTCCAAAGTTCTTTTAGACGTTTTAGATGTTTTAAGTTTGTATGGAAATGTATCTTTTCTGACTGACGGTCAAATAAAGAACTGAACAAGGAGCTAAGCAAACGTGCTGTGTTGGAAATGGCTTCTAACCATTTAATAGCAAGAAATTGGAAAAATAAAACATTACCTAGTACATCAGATTGGCAAACTTTAATGGTGGAATTTCTGCAGCTAGCAAAAACGACGGGAAGGATAAGATGGCAAATGAAACAAGTAGTCCATAAGGAATGGAGAATCTACAAAGAGTACTTAAAAAATAACGGTATAAAAGGATCTCTCATGGCAGAATTAGACTGAACCTGGTAATATGTAAATATGTAAACACAGAAATATCAGGAAAACGCGTATGAAACATATAACGGTGCGACATAAGTCAATAAAGCTCCCAGTACGTTTCCGAGCACAATTCAAAGTGTTGGTGCTGACCTTTAAAGCCCTAAACGGCCTTGGTCCTGTATACCTGAAGGAGCGTCTCCACCCCCCACCGTTCAGCCCGGACACTGAGATCCAGCGCCGAGGGCCTTCTGGCGGTTCCCTCGCTGCGAGAAGCAAAGCTACAGGGAACCAGGCAGAGGGCCTTCTCGGTAGTGGCGCCCGCCCTGTGGAACACCCTCCCATCCCATGTCAAAGAGATAAATAACTACCTGACATTTAGAAAACATCTGAAGGCAGCCCTGTTTAGGGAAGTTTTTAATGAGTGATATTTAATGTATTTAATGTTTGTTGGAAGCCGCCCAGAGTGGCTGGGGAGACCCGGCCAGATGGGCGGGGTACAAATAATAAATTATTATTATTATATTATTATTATAAATAATCAAAATATGGTGAGAATAATTGGAAGTCTTTTTTAACCATTTTTATTTTCATAGGTTATGAAGTTATTAATATTGGAAAGTGTATAAAATATAAAGAAGAGGTTAAATTTGTTAACTGAGATATATTATTTTTGTTGGATTGGAAAGTGTTGTATATTGTTTGTTAGTCTATGGGGAAACCCAACTTAGAGTTTCCCTTGCTATGCTGTTTGTTTTATAAATGCAATAATTTTTAAACAATAAAGATATATATCCTATATAATAATTCCCTAATGTCCCCACGTCCAGGGTGTGTGTCAGTGGAAATTTTCCACTGCGCATGTCCCAGACAGACGCTGGGATTGGAGCGTAGAGACCACGCCTCTACCTCCCCACCCTCGCAGCTCCAACTGCTTTCCAACGCTGCCTGCCCTTAACGGTCATTCTGTGAGCGACTGTTGGGGCAGACAGTAGCTTGCATTGCCGCCGTCTACCTTCCGCCGTCGTTTGCAATTGCTGCGTTATCTTTGCGACCTCCATTTCTTTGGCTCCAGCTGCCTCCCGCTGTAGCCGCCGAACATCGCGCCACAGTGCGGGGAACCGGCGCGGAGCGCCGGTGACCCAGCACTGAAGCGGAGCCTCCTGCTGCCGCCATACGCCTCCATTTTGGGCGCTTTGGGCTCCCGCTGCAGCCGCCGAACATCGCGGCTCCCCGCCACAGCGCGGGGAACCGGCGCGGAGCGCCGGTGACCCAGCACTGAAGCGGAGCCTCCTGCTGCCGCGAGAGAGCTTTCTAGCGCCTGTTTTGCTTAACAGGCTTAATTTACTAGTCTTTATATAAAAGATATATATGCTGTGCTCACTTGCAAGGTTGCCCAAAGTGGGTTTCCAAGGGACCTAAATCACTTCTCTGGTGGTCAGTGGTGTCTGGTGGGGTAGAAGACAAGAAGTTCCACAGTAGGTGCATCACAGCCAGGGACACCTGGGTTTTGGTCCTCTCTGCCAAGTGCATTTCCACAGTTATAATGTGGAGGTGGATTACTGAAGAAGGCAACCGTGATTGATTAGGATGGGTGCAAGATGTTATTTAGCTTTACGTTTAGGTTTCTGGGCACAATTCAAAGTGTTGGTGCTGACCTTTAAAGCCCTAAACGGCCTCGGCCCAGTATATCTGAAGGAGTGTCTCCACCCCCATCGTTCTGCCCGGACACTGAGGGCCTTCTGGCGGTTCCCTCACTGTAAGAAGTGAGGTTACAGGGAACCAGGCAGAGGGCCTTCTCGGTGGTGGCGGCCACCTTGTGGAATGCCCTCCCGTCAGATGTCAAGGAAATAAACAACTCTACAATTCTATGATTCTGCAGTTCCTCCCAAGAGATCTGCTGTAGGCATCCAGCCTGGTCCTGTGTCATCAATGGGTTGGGGCTAGGGTTTCAACTCACTTCTGGGTCCGGTGGCATCCCAGTAGCCCCCCCCCACATTGCTATGGGGTTTGGGGAGGGGCAGGTTCTGTGGTCCCCTGACTGGCACAGTGTTATGACCCATAGCCAGTGGACTAATTCCACAGTATCATCTCCCTGAGAGCTGGACTGGGGGGGTGGGGGAGAAACCTCTTCCCTGGGTCTCTTGCCCCTCCTGGGAGTGGCCGCTGAGACCACATAACACCGGTCCTGAAAGACCTGCATTGGCTCCCAGTGCCTTTCCGAGTACAATTCAAAGTGTTGGTGCTGACCTTGAAAGCCCTAAATGGCCTCAGCCCAGTATACCTGAAGGAGCGTCTCCATCCCCATCATTTAGCACGGACACTGAGGTCCAGCTCCGAGGGCCTCCTGGCAGTTCCCTCCCTACGAGAAGTGAGGTTACAGGGAACCAGGCAGAGGGCCTTCTCGGTGGTGGATGTTGTGAATTATGTCCAAGCAAAGTGGCTCAAGCTGCAGGCTGGACTGGTATTTCTTTTGCCTATCACACAGACCCGTGAGAAAGTTGCTTTGTTCTTTCCTGCTTGGAATGTTTACTTTTACTGTACTGTGGTAATATATGAGCCTTTGGGCTCTTTCACTCTCTTGCTTGTCCTGAAGCTAGAAGGACGGCTAATATGGCAGCAGAGAATGTCTCTGCGCAATTACTTGGAATAAATAGATTAGCCTCAATAACGGCTGTGTGTGTTGTTCTTTCAATCTGGGAACAATCACATATTACTGGCACTCCGGACTCTCTGTAGCCGGGCATGTGCACAACGGATGTGCTCTGGCTTTGGGGCAGTCTAACAACCTGCCCCAGGCGGGGTATATTACAACAGTGGCACCCGCCTTGTGGAACACCCTCCCATCAGATGTCAAGGAAATAAACAACTATCTGACTTTGAGAAGACATCTGAAGGCAGCCCTGTTTAGTGTGATGCTTTTAATATTTTATGGATTATTGTATTTTAATATTTTGCTGGAAGCCGCCCAGAGGGGCTGGGGAAACCCAGCCTGATGGGCGGGTTATAAATAAATAAATTTATTATTATTATTATTATTATTATTATTTATTTGGAGCAAAATGAAAGCCTTCTGCTCTAGGCAGTCCTGACCTGCTCAGGTTCCAGATCGAGAGGGATTTCGCCCCTTCGTTTCGCTGCCTCGAACGCCTCATAAAACGTTTTCTCCCCGGACTGCAAAGTAATGGTCAACACTGCGTCGTAGGCTTCCCGGAAGGAGCGGTCGTTTTCCAGAATGAAGTAGGAGTGGTTTCGGTACGGGAGGCTGTAGAACAAAGTGTCGTACGGCAGGAAGACGTACCTGCCGTCGGCCAGACCCATTTCTTGGGCTTTAGTAAGCAAGGTAGCCTGGTCCTCTCCTCCGATGAGAGCCGAATGCATGCACAAAATGATAACTGCAGCACAGAAATCAAAGAGTCGTTTTAAGAACACCAGAATGGCCAGGCTGCTGAATCAAACCAAAGGCCCAGGTATAATGACTCCCAACAGTGGAGGTAAGACATCACGGTCCTTACAACAGCTGTATAAGGTACATAAGGCAGCCCAGGATTATTTCTGTCATAACAGAAGAGCCTTAATGGGTCAAATTAAAGGCCCATCTAGGATACCCTCCAATATTCCTCAGATAAAAATAGGGACATTCTGTTCTACATCAGTTATTATTATTATTATCATTATTTATTTATACATACATACATACATACATACAGGGACCCAGGTGGCGCTGTGGGTTAAACCACTGAGCCTAGGGCTTGCTGATCAGAAGGTCGGCGGTTCGAATCCCGCGACGGGGTGAGCTCCCATTGCTCGGTCCCAGCTCCTGCCCACCTAGCAGTTCGAAAGCACGTCAAAGTGCAAGTAGATAAATAGGAACCGCTCTGACAAAGCTGCTTCTGGCGAACCAGTGCAGTGCACGGAAATGCCGTTTACCTTCCCGCCGGAGCGGTTCCTATTTATCTACTTGCACTTTTGACGTGCTTTCGAACTGCTAGGTTGGCAGGAGCAGGGACCGAGCAATGGGAGCGCACTCCGTCGCAGGGATTCGAACCGCCGACCTTCTGATCAGCAAGCCCTAGGCTCAGTGGTTTAACCTACAGCGCCACCTCTGGTATAAACTCACGAAAAAACAACATTGTTGTTTTTTCGTGAGTTTATACCAGATTATACACAGATTTTGGTCTTGTACATGCATGTGCTTTCATTATTTATATCTTGAGTTATCAGAATTAATTTCTGCCAGCCTGTTACATTTGTTGTTTGGTAGTATAGATATACGTAACTCAGGTTTATCGTGTGTTGGATATCATTCATGGCAGTTGCACAACTTGAGTTTGCCAGCATGCAACCGAATCCCACCCAAAACTGTGACAGTCTGCAAGCGCCCTAAAACCTTCTCTATTCCCGCCGGGGCCAAAGGCTCGTCCTCACCCTCCTTACCTTTAATGTCACCAGCAGCTTGGATCGTTGCCCAAGTCCCTTCAGCATCTCCATCTCCTCTCCCCACTGAGGTGACGACACCCACCGGGAGCCCCCGGTTCCTCAGCGCCGTTGCCAGCTTGTTAGCCGTGTCCCTCCAAAGCTCCTCTTGGGAAGAGACGATGCCGACATGAGCCCAGCTGAAATATTTCAACACGGAGAGGAGGATCCCAGCTGGAGAGGGCAACGTTCTTACAAAAGTAGGGTGGTAGCGTGGGCTGTCCAATTCGTCGCTGATGCAGGCCCAGGAAAACACAGCTTTGTTCCAGCTCCTGCCAAGCAGGGAGGCTGTGGCACAGTAGCCTGGGTTCAGGGGACCTATGAAAGCTGACAGGTGCTTTTCGTAGCCAATGAATCCAGCCAGGGCTTGAGAAGTTTGGCAGCCTTCCTCGCATAACGTGCAGTCCAGCTGATGGGGAGAGTTAACAGAAGGATCCTTCCGTATCCGCTCCATAGCTAGCTTTGCAGCAACTTGGGGGAAAGCCTTGGAGAAGAAGGGGTCGCAGGTCCAAGGTCCCACCAGGCCGACGTTAAAGGCTGCGCAATATATTGGGAGAGGGAGCAGGGCCAAGCCAAGAGCCGCCCACCACAGCCCCACGACAACCTTGCAGGGCGGTGGAATTGTACATGGCTGCAGTCTTGCGCACCTCGAGATGTCTGGGAGGAAGCAGCTCAAACTTTGCAGGGAAATGGCCATCGTCTCCTGGTGGCAAGTGAAGAATGAATGAATGAATGAATGAATGAATGAATGAATGATTTTTTATTTGTGTCAGCCATCGGCCATAGCAATAGAACAACAATACAATATACAAAGAATAGAAATAAAAAAGTCAATTACATAAAATACATTTTTGGGTTTTGAATCAATAGTCAAATAGTGGATCTTATTCTGATTGCTTGACAGCATCTTAAAAAGCAGAGACCCCACCTTGCCGACAAAGGTCCGTCTAGTTAAAGCTATGGTTTTCCCAGTAGTGATGTATGGAAGTGAGAGCTGGACCATAAAGAAGGCTGATCGCCGAAGAATTGATACTTCGGTGCTGGAGAATTATGGTGCTGGAGGAGACTCTTGAGAGTCCCATGGACTGCAAGAAGATCAAACTGATCCATTCTGAAGGAAATCAGCCCTGAGTGCTCACTGGAAGGACAGATCCTGAAGCTGAGGCTCCAATACTTTGGCCACCTCACGAGAAGAGAAGACTCCCTGGAAAAGACCCTGAGGTTGGGAAAGATGGAGGGCACAAGGAGAAGGGGACGGCTGAGGACAAGATGGTTGGACAGTGTTCTCGAAGCTACCAACATGAGTCTGACCAAACTGCGGGAGGCAGTGGAAGACAGGAGTGCCTGGCGTGCTCTGGTCCATGGGGTCACGAAGAGTCGGACACGACTAAACGACTAAACAACAGCAAGAAAACCACATGGAATTGACTTACCAGCTCAGTTGAATGTAGTTGCTGACATTACTCACCACCACAATGCAGCCAGCACATAGTTTGAGGGGGATACTTCATAACAGCAGGCTCAGTGGAAGCCCTGGGTTTTTCTACAGCTTGAAGAAAATTCATTTACTAATGAAATAACCAGTCCTTAACTGCCAGAAGAGGCGCCGACAGTTGCCCTGAACTTGGTTATAGAAAATAGCACATTCAGCACCAAGGAGAGCTCCTCCCTTGGGACTCCTAATTAGAACTGCTTTGACAGCAGGCTAACTAATGCTCTTGGTAGCGTATTATCAAATGAAAGGCACTGCACTCATTTCAAAGTTGCTCCCCTTTGGGAGGCTGCCGCCAACCTGCTTGTCTCAAAGTAGCCCCAAATGTGAAACAGCGTCTTAAATCTCAACTGCATTCATCAGCAAGTGAGGCCGCGCTTGTGAGTAGCCTTTCCTCTGTGAAAACACATCCCAGCTCCGTATCGGAGGTGCCCACCATCACTGCAATTGCAGCAAGAGCGTGTTAAACCTCTCTTCCTTGGGTTAAGAGGATTTCGATTCGTACAATACGGGTTTTGTTGCAGAGCTGGGAGGGCAGTGCAAATCCAGAGGGATCAAGGCCCCGGTGTTGGGGACATGGATTCAGAGTGAGTTAAGCAGGCAATATAGCACACTTAAGAATAGAATCATAGAATCCTAGAGTTGGAAGAGACCCCAAGGGCCATCCAGTCCAACCCCCTGCCAAGCAGGAACACCATCAAAGCATTCTTGACAGATGGCTGTCAAGCCTCTGCTTAAAGACCTCCAAAGAAGGAGACTCCACCACACTCCTTGGCAGCAAATCCCACTGTCGAACAGCTCTTACTGTCAGGAAGTTCTTCCTAATGTTTAGGTGGAATCTTCTTTCTTATAGTTTGAATCCATTGCTCCGTGTCCGCTTCTCTGGAGCAGCAGAAAACAACCTTTCTCCCTCCTCTATATGACATCCTTTTATATATTTGAACATGGCTATCATATCACCCCTTAACCTTCTCTTCTCCAGGCTAAACATACCCAGCTCTCTAAGCCGTTCCTCATAAGGCATCGTTTCCAGGCCTTTGACCATTTTGGTTGCCCTCCTCTGGACACGTTCCAGCTTGTCAGTATCCTTCTTGAACTGTGGTGCCCAGAACTGGACACAGTATTCCAGGTGGGGTCTGACCAGAGCGGAATATGCTTCCCTAAGGGGAGTTTCCCTCCAGAAGCTGCAGTTAGTGCAGAATGCTGCAGCGCGATTGCTGACAGTCCTTGTTAACATATACAGTCAAACCTCGGTTGTCGAATGTCATCCATTCCGGAAGCCCATTCAGCTTCCGAAATGTTCGACAACCGAGGTGCGGCTTCCAATTGGTTGCAGGAGCTTCCTGCACTCCTGAGAGCCAACGTAGTATAGTGGCTAAGAGCAGTAGACTCGTAATCTGGGGAACCGGGTTCGCATCTCCCCTCCTCCACATGCAGCTGCTGGGTGACCTTGGGCCAGTCACACTTCTCTGAAGTCTCTCAGCCCCACTCACCTCACAGGGTGTTTGTTGTGGGGGATGAAGGGAAAGGAGAATGTGAGCCACTTTGAGACTCCTTCGGGTAGTGATAAAGCGGGATATCAAATCCAAACTCTTCTTCTTCTTCAAACTGAAGCCGTATCGGACGTTTGGCTTCTGAAAAACATTTGAAAACCAGAGCATTTACTTCCGGGGGTTTTGGCGTTCGAGAACCGAAATGTTCCAAAACGGAGGCGTTCAGGATCCGAGGTTTGACTGTAACACCTGGGCTTCACTGGTTGCTGATTTGCTACTGAACCAGGTTCAAGGCATTACTATTAGTACATAAAGCCCCAAACAACTTGGGACCAGTTTTTCTAGGAGATTGCCTTGTCCCCAAAATGCTACACTGGAACTGGAACAGTTACCACATACCCGTTTGTTAGAACTTGATCTTTTAGCGTTCCAGCACCTATACTCTCTGCCTATTGACACCAGGAAGAGGCCTTCACGGTACTCTTTTCAGTGCCAGGTAAAACCATCCTTGTTTAGACAAGCCTACCCAGATGTTTTTGGGACGCGGGTGGTGCTGTGGGTTAAACCACAGAGCCTAGGGCTTGCCGATCAGAAAGTCACCGGTTCGAATCCCCGCGACGGGGTGAGCTCCCGTTGCTCGGTCCCAGCTCCTGCCCACCTAGCAGTTCAAAAGCACGTCAAAGTGCAAGTAGATAAATAGGTACCGCTGCAGCAGGAAGGTAAACGGCGTTTCTGTGCGCTACTCTGGTTCACCAGAAGCAGCTTAGTCCTGCTGGCCACATGACCCGGAAGCTGTACGCCGGATCCCTCGGCCAATAAAGCGAGATGAGCGCCGCAACCCCAGAGTCGTCCGCGACTGGACCTAATGGTCAGGGCTCCCTTTACCTTTACCTTTACCTATGATGCTTTAAACATTGGGAGCTGCCTTGAATCCCAATTTGGGGAAAAGGTGGGATATAAAATTATATAATTATTGTGCGGGAAGGAACTTCAGGGGTCAACCTCCTGCGATGCAGAAATCTTAGCACACGGTACCCCATCCAACCCCAAACCATACCAGACCCTGCTTAGCTTTGCTAAATAAATGAACTGCACTTAGGAGTTGCAAGAAAGGGAGCAGGGAATGAAACAATCCCCTTCTGCCCAAGCATCTCATTTCTGTGGGATGCTTTAATAGCTTCTGCAGGGAGGACTGGGCCAGTTTTTCTCATTAAACAGAAGCAGGTGCTTAAGGACTCCTGAAAGGCTAATTTTCCAGCTGGTTATGTGATTTGATAATGAAGAGTGCTTCTTGCATAGAAGGTCTATTTAAAAAGAAAAGGGGAGGGAGCGGGCCCCTAGGTCCTGCCGCTTCTACGCTCAGCAGTTTTTTGCTGGAGTTTGATTACAATTGATAGCTGGAGCACAAACAAGTCCAAACTTGCCCTCTTGAGTAACAGGCGTTTCCTCTTCCTAGCCTGTTTTCCCCATTTGCAAAATCAGCCTCTCGCATGGAGCCAAGAAGGAGGAAAGCAAGAGAGGCAATGAAAAATGGGTCCTAAATTCAGTGTGGTGTAGTGGTTAGGGTGCCGGACTACAACTTGGATTGAGACCAGGGTTCAAATCCCCACTCAGCCAGGAAGCTCACTGGGTGACTTTGGGGCAGTCTAACCACCCAGGTGGTGCTGTGGGTTAAACCACAGAGCCTAGGGCTTGCTGACCAGAAGGTCGGCGGTTTTAATCCCTGCGACGGGGTGAGCTCGCGTTGCTCGGTCCCAGCTCCTGCCAACCTAGCAGTTCGAAAGCACGTCAAAGTGCAAGTAGATAAATAGGAACCGCTCCGGCGGGAAGGTAAACGGCATTTCCGTGTGCTGCTCTGGTTCGCCAGAAGCAGCTTTGTCATGCTGGCCACATGACCTGGAAGCTGTACGCCGGCTCTCGGCCAATAAAGCGAGATGAGCGCCGCAACCCCAGAGTCGGACACGACTGGACCTAATGGTCAGGGGTCCCTTTACCTTTACCTTTAACCACCCTGGTTATCTGAAGAAGTGTGCATGCACACGAAAGCTCATACCAAGAACCTGGAAATGGCAAAGTTAACAGATTTGATCCGGAAAAAGGAAAAAGATTAAGGAACAATGGGAATGCCTGAACGATTACTTAAAGAAAATGGGTCTAGGAGAAAATGCATGGTTATGTCTTTACTAACTTGACAGGAAATGAACAAACAAATAGGCAATGAATGACTGGGACTGTGATAATTTTAAAAGAGATAAAAGAAAACACCCAAGATGCAGAGCAACGAAAGAACTTTTTATTGAACTCTGTGCGGAAGGCGGTGGAAATGTTTTATTTCTTTTATTTTTCCGATCTTTTATTCTTTTTTTTCTTCTTCTTTCTGTCTTCCTTTTCTTCTTTACTTTCTTCTTTTATTTCTTTCTATTTAGATAAATAAGTCAATGGTATTACATTGTGATATAACGGTAATAGAAGACAACTGAAATGGATGTGTGGTTTCTGTTTTTGTATTACTTGGTTTTTGTATGTATTAATTTTTTGTGAAATATGTATCAATAATAAAAATTAATAAAATTAAATTAAAAAGAAAGAAAGAAAAAATAGAAAGCTCATACCAAGAACAAACTTAGTTGGTCCCTAAGGTGCTACTGGAAGGATTTTTTTTTATTTTGTTCCACCCTGATTATTGTGTTTCTAAATTGAAGGGCAGCATTGGTGGAGGGGGGAGGGAATATCTTCAAACAAACAAACAAATAAAATTTAAGAAGGGTCTCTCCACCATCTAAGCCCTGCCACTTTCTAGACTCTGCAGAGAATCCGGAATGCGGCAGCTAGACTGGTGACTGGGAGCGGCCACCAATACCACATAACACCGGTCCTGAAAGACCTGCATTGGCTCCCAGTACGTTTCCGAGTACAATTCAAAGTGTTGGTGTTGACTTTTAAAGCCCTCTCAATGGCCTTGGCCCAGTAGACTTGAAGGAGCATCTCCACCCCCATCATTCAGCCCGGACACTGAGGTCCAGCTCCGAGGGCCTTCTGGCGGTTCCCTCACTGTAAGAAGTGAGGTTACAGGGAACCAGGCAGAGGGCCTTCTCGGTGGTGGCGCCCACCTTGTGGAATGCCCTCCCGTCAGAATTCAAGGAAATAAACAACTATCTGACTTTTAGAAGACATCTGAAGGCAGCCCTGTTCGGGGAAGTTTTTAATGTTTGATGTTTTATTGTGTTTTTAATATTCTGTTGGGAGCTGCCCAGAGTGGCTGGGGAAACCCAGCCAAATGAACGGTGTATAAATAAATATATTATTATTATTATTATTTACTGCACTTTCAGGCAGAGAGAGATGGCAGAGGTAATCTGGAAGAGAGAAACTGAAGCCAAATTGTGAAGAGAGAGGAAAATTGAGGGTTCAAATTATTATTAGCATTTTCATTCCACTCTTCAGACAGAAAAAAAGGCTCCCAGAGAGCAACTTACAAATATCTCTGGGAAGACAGTGGGGTCTTGTTTTCTGGGCAGCCCGGGACCTCCAGACACACTGCCCCAGCTTGCGCCCCAGAGAGGCCACTTTGCTGCTGCTAACATAGCGGTCTTGAGACAGATGGATGTGCCAACAATATAGATATATTCTATAGCCTGGTGGAATGGCTCTTTCAGCAGAGCAGATGGAGAGGACCTGAAGACACATCGCCCCCTGCTGCAGCCTGATGGAACGACTGCTGCCAGTTGCAAATAAAAATGATGAAACATTACATCCTCCTGGGTTTTGAAGTTCAGTTTCAACAGATACTTAACAAGAGCATTACGAGCGCAAACCTCTCCGTGTTTATTATCCCGTTCAGTTCAGTGGGACTTACTTCCCAGTCCACGGAGTATATGGTTGGCCTTGTTGGTTGATGTTAAGAAGAAGAAGAAGAGTTTGGATTTGATATCCCGCTTTATCACCACCTGGGACCCAGGTGGCGCTGTGGGTTAAACCACAGAGCCTAGGGCTTGCTGATCAGAAGGTCGGCGGTTCGAATGCCTGCGACGGGGTGAGCTCCCGTTGCTCAGTCCCAGCTCCTGCCCACCTAGCAGTTCGAAAGCATGTCAAAGTGCAAGTAGATAAATAGGAACCGCTCCGGCGGGAAGGTAAACGGTGTTTCCGTGCGCTGCTCTGGTTCACCAGAAGCAGCTTTGTCATGCTGGCCACATGACCTGGAAGCTGTACGCCGGCTCTCGGCTAATAAAGCAAGATGAGCGCCGCAACCCTAGAGTCGGACATGACTGGACCAAATGGTCAGGGGTCCCTTTACCTTTACCTTACCTTTATCACTACCCAAAGGAGTCTCAAAGCGGCTCACATTCTCCTTTCCCTTCCTCCCCCACAACAAAAACTCTGTGAGGTGAGTGGGGCTGAGAGACTTCAGAGAAGTGTGACTAGCCCAAGGTCACCCAGCAGCTGCATGTGGAGGAGCGGGGAAGCGAACCCGGTTCACCAGATTACGTCTACCGCTTTTAACCACTACACCACACTGGCTTCCACAATTCAAGGAGCTGGGTGTTTTTCTTTTTTAAAAAAACACCATTGTCCACAAATAGGAATGTTAGGGAAAATATTTGACGTGGCATCTAAATTGGAGTGGAATCATTAGACCCAGAGAATTTAGCGGCCGTCCCCAGGGAGAAAGGATATTAAATGCATAAGCCGTTGTTGATTTGAGAATCTGGATGAACGAAGAAAGGAAGATTAGAGGCACACATTGTTCCCAGGAATTAGGAGACCTTGAAGCTGGAAACAGACAGGGTGCCCTCAACAAAGTTTTTTGATATAAGATACACATGGCCAGCAGGCTATTTCTTTCTAGACAAAGAACCAATATCTCTGGTGATTCCCTGGTCTGCATAACGCAAATACAACCAGTGCTCTTAAACTACACTGCTTTTCTGGCGTTTTAATCCTAGATAGGGCCAAGGTTAGCCTTCGAGTTGTTGCACAGAGCCCTTGCCCTCCCACACCAAAACCTCTTCTCGCCTCCATCCCCTGACCAAAAAGCCAAATGGCATTTGTTAGCGTATCATCACCACTTTTAATCTGTATACCGTCTTTCTATTTTATAATGCCCAAGACGGTTTACAAGCTGAAGAAACAAAGAATGTACACCTTATAACAATCTAATGCAATACAAAAACGTGGTAATAAAACATAACTTTAAAATAAGCAACCTACATCAAAAAAGTAATATTCAACGATCGTTAGAATAGTACAGAATATCAGCCTGTAAAAATTAAACAGAAATTCACTCTTAACAATTATAATAAATAATTTCTAAACTACACTCAATAAAACAACGGCAAGCCACAGTGCATAAAATAATACAATACAAATTGAGAAGCAGAGACTAGAGTCTAGCAGTGGTGGCTAACCTTGGCCCTCCAGATGTTTTGGGACTACAGCTCCCATCATCACTGGCCACTGGTCCTGTTAGCTAGGGATGATGGGAGTTGTAGTTCCAAAACATCTGGAGGGCCAAGGTTAGCCCCCATTGGACTAGAGGGTGGGGCAAGGCAGGTGGAAGAAGGCCTTGCCTGACGAAGTCTCCCCCCCCCCCCATTCGTGGTTGCCTAAATATCCAGCATGTGGACCTTTGAATAGGAACAGTGATGGCCCAACATATTTTGGTGCCTCCTCCCCTCCAGGGAAGAAGGGGTGAGCAAAGATCTACATCAGGAACAGGGGGGGGGGGGATAAAGCTGTACCTCTGGATCCGCTGCCCCTGTGGACCCTGCTGCCTGAAGTGGTCTCCTCATCTTGCCTCATGAGTGGGCCAGCCCTGGTGATGGCCCAGGAGAGCCAGTGTGGTGTAGTGGTTAAGAGCGGTAGACTCGCAATCTGGTGAACCGGGTTCGCGTCTCCGCTCCTCCACATGCAGCTGCTGGGTGACCTTGGGCTAGTCACACTTCTCTGGTCTCTCAGCCCCACTCACCTCACAGAGGGTTTGTTGTGGGGGAGGAAGGGAAAGGAGAATGTGAGCCGCTTTGAGACTCCTTCGGGTAGTGATAAAGCGGGATATCAAATCCAAACCCTTCTTCTTCTTATTTCCTACAAATGTTCCCCATATCAGCACTACAAAGGGCACAATGGGCTGGGAACGCTTGATACCCTGCCTATTATGTACTACTGTCCTGAAGGTTGTCCTCTTTGCAAATGCTGACTTGAGACTCGCGACAGGTGGCTGTCAAAGGGCAGCTTTTATCTGAATGAAACATGTACAGTTGCACATTCCTTCCCGTGCCTTTGCTATGTTGGACAGTGCAGGTTGGGCTCCACAGTTATCTCAAGTTCTAGATGTCAGGGGCTGGCCGGGTTCTGAAGCAGAGCCAGAGGAAACAGCTGACCTAGACAGGGCTCAGCTGATGCCTGAAGAGTTATTGAGGGTCTGGGATCAGGAACAGGCACAGCCCCTGCTGACGACAGAGGCGATAATGAAGCAATGGGAGGAAGCCCCAACCAGGGATCCAGCACAGCCAATGGGAAGGGATCAGAACATGGAGACCGGGGAGGAGTTGGGGCTGAGAGAGCCTGCCAGAGTATCAGACACCACCAGCGTGGATGATGAAAGTGAAAGGGAAGGGGCAGGCGCTGACCCGCCCAGGTCGAGGGCACGGAAAAGGAAACAAGAGAGGCGGCGCCTCGGATTCCCGAAGCTCCTATGTTGGGGGCGGAGTCGCAAATCTGCACTTCAGGGATCTGACTCGGAGGGGTCGGATGCATAGCTGTAACGTCTGAACTGCTTAATGCTGTAAATAAAGCAATTACAGTGGTACCCCGCAAGACGAATGCCTCGCAAAACGAAAAACTCGCAAGACGAAAGAGTTTTTCATTTTTTGAGTTGCTTCGCAAGACGAATTTCCCTATGGGCTTGCTTCGCAAGACGAAAACGTCTTGCGAGTTCCCAATGCATTCCTATGGGAAACCGCGCTTCAATGCATTTCTATGGGAAACAGCGCCATCTAGCGCTTCGCAGGGACCGTGCTTCGCAAGACGAAAAAACTCGCAAGACGACAAAACTCGCAGAACGAATTAATTTCGTCTTGCGAGGCACCACTGTAGTTTATTAGACGATGTTTGTGGATGCTTACTCCCGAGGAGGCCACACATCCTTCTTACACTAGAGTCCAATCTCAAGCATGGCTTCCACTTGGCGATGACTGCATGACTTGAATGCAAAGGCATCGGCCGCAGTCAGGACTCGGGAGAAGCCTTCCTTGAAAAGGTCCATGTGGCTTCTGTATTATCGTTCTGGCCAGGCTGGACTTGCAGAGAAGCCTGTTTTATAAGTTCGTTAGTGGGTGGGTGGTGGTTTTGCTGTTGTTGCCCTGCATCTCTCTCTCTCTCTCTCTCTCTCTCTCTTCCCCCCCCCCAATAAATTTTTATTGGTTTTAACAAAGTAATACAATAAAAAAAAATCAAACTAAAACACATCATACAATAATACACATAAAAACATACATAAATCCATTTAACCTATCAATCTTTCTTATCATTGTGGGTTGACTTCCTCCCGCCCTCTCTTCCTGCGTACATTGTAAATCATCTTTAGTAATTTCTTTACATCATTGAAAATATTTTTATTAATTAACCTTAACTTCTTTTCTTTTCTTTTCTATTGTCCATTTCATTTATTCAAACAATTATAAACCTTAACTCTTTTTTCTAAATCTGCAGCCTCACTTATCTTCCAGCTTACTTCTACTCTTTAATCTTACAATACTTTTTTAGATATAATTTAAATTTCTTCCAAACTTCTTCCACCGCTTCCTCCCTCTGGTCATGAAGTTTTCCGGTCAGCTCAGCAAGTTCCCTATAGTCCATCATTTTCATCTGCCAATCTTCTATCGTTGGTAATTCCTCTGATTTCCAGTTTTTAGCTATCAACATTCTAGCTGCTGTTGTGGCATACATAAAGAAAGTCCTATCACATTTTGGGATTTCCTGTTTTACAATACCAAGTAAAAAGGCTTCTGGTATCTTACTAAATGTGTTTTTCAACACCTTTTTCAATTCATTATAAATCCTTTCCCAGAAGTCTTTCACCTTTGGGCACTTTGCCCTGCATCTCTTAAAGCCGGGATAGAGAACTGGGGCCCTCTAGCTGTGGAGGACTACAACCCCTCTCACCAGGGGCTAATGGGAGCTGGCGTTCCACAACATCTCAAGCCTCAGAGGTCCCCCGTCTCTGCGCTTAATAATAATAATAATAATAAAGCCAGTGTGGTGTAGTGGTTAAGAGCGGTAGACTCGCAATCTGGTGAACCGGGTTCGCGTCTCCGCTCCTCCACATGCAGCTGCTGGGTGACCTCCACATGCTGTAACGAATTAAGTACTTAACCAGAGGTACCACTGTAAACCTTATCCAAATGCAGAGTGGGTCCCCAAGACAGTTGGTTGATGCCTTGTAACGCCTCCTTCCGGCAACTCCAAGCTGGTGCCAAGCTGGACCACATCAGCGAGGCTGAGAGGGGGGTCTTTTTGTCTGGGCAGCCCAGGACCTCCTTAGTTCCCTCTAGTCTACAGCATGAGGGCATCCTGATCAAGTTTGCAGATGACACCAAATTGGGAGGGGTGGCTAATACCCCAGAGGACAGGATCACACTTCAAAATGACCTTAGCAGATTAGAGAACTGGGCCAAGGCAAACAGGATGAATTTTAACAGGGAGAAATGTAAAGTACTACACTTGGGCAAAAAAATTGAAAGGCACAAATACAGGATGGGTGACACCTGGCTTGAGAGCAGAACAAGTGAAAAGGATCTAGGAGTCTTGGTAGACCATAAACTTGACATGAGTCAACAGTGTGATGCAGCAGCTCAAAAAGCCAATGCAATTCTGGGCTGCATCAATAGGAGTATAGCATCTAGATCAAGGGAAGGAATAGTACCACTGTATTCCGCTCTGGTCAGACCTCACCTGGAATACTGTGTCCAATTCTGGGCACCACAGTTCAAGAAGGATACTGACAAGCTGGAACGTGTCCAGAAGAGGGCAACCAAAATGGTCAAAGGCCTGGAAACGATGCCTTATGAGGAACGGCTTAGGGAGCTGGGTATGTTTAGCCTGGAGAAGAGAAGGTTCAGGGGTGATATGATAGCCATGTTCAAATATATCAAAGGATGTCATCTAGAGGAGGGAGAAAGGTTGTTTTCTGCTGCTCCAGAGAAGCGGACACGGAGCAATGGATTCAAACTACAAGAAAGAAGATTCCACCTCAACATTAGGAAGAACTTCCTGACAGTAAGAGCTGTTCGACAGTGGAATTGGCTGCCAAGGAGTGTGGTGGAGTCTCCTTCTTTGGAGGTCTTTAAGCAGAGGCTTGACAGCCACCTGTCAGGAATGCTTTGATGGTGTTTCCTGCTTGGCAGGGGGTTGGACTGGATGGCCTTTGTGGTTTCTTCCAACTCTAGGATTCTATGATTCTATGTGCTGAAACTGTTTTCTTGGGCTGGGGAACTGCAGCAAGACAGTGCTATCCCCATTGGCATTTAGTGTGCCATTAGTGGCATTTAGTGGGTGAGGGGAGAGACTCCATCAGGCAAGGCCTCCTTCCAACTGCCTTGCTCTCCTGAAATATACTCAGAGTCGAGTGTGGATTTCATGCTCTTTATTCAGCTCATAGTAGCAAAGAATGAGAGTTCCCCCAGAACGTCTGCTTTATATACATTATTTACACAATGGGCCCCATGTGATTGGCTAATTCCAGGATACTCCTGTAAGCCAATCAGGTTGCGGATTCACTTCCACCTGGTGCTGAATTGGGTGGCTCATGCAGACCAATCAACTGCTGCATTCTGGATCCTATTGTTCTAGGACCAATCAGACTGCTGCCTTTTCGATCCTATTCAACTCAGTACATAACATCCCCCCTCTAGTCTTTGCTTCTCAATTTGTATTGTATTATTTTATGTATTTTATGCCGTTGTTTTATTATTTTAGAAATTGTTTGTTGTAAATGTTGAGTGGATTTCTGTTTAACTTTTATATGTGGATATTGTTTTATATTACTCTAATGATTGTTGAACGTTACTTTTTGATGTAGTTTGTTTATTTTGAAGTTTTGTATTATCATATTTTTGTATTGCATTGGATTGTTGTGAGATTTTTTTGTTTCTTCTGCTTGTAAACCGCCTTGAGTATCGTAAGATAGAAAGGCGGTATACAAATAAAAAATTATTATTATTATTATTATTACGGAATACAGGACGCTGGACCTTGGCCAGGGCTCATCTCATGTTCTTACAATCTGCATACAGGTGGAAGCCCATTTGAGGAAAAGACTGCAATCCTGCAGATCAAATGCACCCACAGAGACATCCACACCCGTGCCACTTCTTCAGCAACCTTTCGACATGTGATTATCATCTGCTGTTGTGTCTCCTCTCAGCCACCAGATGGCGCGCGGTCCCTTAGTAGACTGCTCTGGCAAAAGTCGGGCGAAGATTCCAGTTTACTTCTTACTCCCAGTCAAAGCAAGATGGTAATTTTTCCTGGAGGAATTTCTGGAGGGCGTTTGCAGGAGCCAAAGGGGTGGGGAGAGAAGCAGGGGGTCTCTCCATAGCTGTCAACCCTCCCTTTTTTTTGTGGGAAACTCCCTTATTCCAAGGCCGTTTCCCGCTGCTATCCCGGATTGTTGATATCCCTTAAATTTCCCGGATTTCAAAGGAAGCAGCTCCTCTCCCTCCCTGCCGGCCAGGGAGGCTCCTCAGCTGCGTTGCTCGGCTGCCCATAAGGAGTCTGAGACCGACTGGGGGCGGAGCTTGCATGCCTTGTGCAGCCAGACCCTCACGGCCAACCAGACAGCCTGCCTGCTGTCTACGCGTTCGCTCTTTCGCTCACCCGTTCGCTTGCTTGATGGATTAGAAGTAGTTTGCCAGCCTTGACTTTTCTCTTGGCTGCATTCTTGATCCTCATTAATTGCCCAGTTCCATAGGTTTCTCAGATTAAATGCTAAATTTGCAAGCAACTGTGTCTCTCTATGTATCATGTACACTAGGGGTTGGCAGCTGCAGAGCTGGAAACCAAATGCGCTGTCTGTCTCTCTCTCTCTCTCTCTCTCTCTCTCTCTCTCTCTCTCTCTCTCTCTCATTTTGTTTACCCTCCCATTATTAACAATTATACTAGGGGCTGCCCCTCTGCTCACGCCATTTGCCAACCCACTACCATTCCCCCACATGAATCCCCTAAAACGTCCCCTTCCCATCTCATGCAACTACTTCCCAACCCCATTTAAGAACACCAGAAGAGCCTGCAGGATCAGGCCCGTGGCCCCTCTAGTCCAGCATCCTGTTCTCGCAGGGGCCAACCAGATGCTTGTGGGAAGCCAGCAAGCAGGATTCGAACACAAGAGCATTCCTGCATTGCAAGGGGTTCCACCAGATGGGGTACCTTCCAACTCTGATATTCTATGGTTTTACGATTCTCCTCCTGTGGTCTCCAGCGACTGGTGTTCAGAAGCATTGCTGACTCCAACTGTGTAGGCAGAGCAAAGCTATGATGCCTAGCAGACATTTCTGGAGCTTTTTCTGCATGCCTTTGCACCCCCATTTACACCTTCTTCACCCCCTTGTCCATGCTTCCTCCTCACCCTTCTTTTCTCCTCACCCTTCTTTTCTGGTAAGTCTTCTTACCAGTTAGAAACTTTAATGATCACAGCGAGAGAACAAAGAATCCATTTCCTAGGAATGGCGGTGCTCCCAATTAAGGGTCTCCCACCCACTTCCTCCCTTGTCCCTGCCATCACTTCCGCATCTTGTAACCTGATCTCACAACCACTGTGCTTTCTGTGCTGCCACCTTATCTGCTCTTCTTGACCTTGGGCTGAGTGGATGAATGCTTTCCAGAGACAGTGAATCTGTTAACTTTCTCTCTCCCAGTGCTTCTTCTCCTAGCTGTTCCCCATCCAGTACTTCCCAGCTGCTGCCTTCTGAACTATGCCCCTCTGCAAACCACTGTTCCAAATCTATACTGTCCAGTTCTATGTACTACTTCTTTCTTTTATTAGCCATTATACAGGCCTAAAAGGTAAAGGGACCCCTGACAATTAGGTCCAGTCGTTTCCGACTCTGGGGTTGCGGCGCTCATCTCACTTTATTGGCCGAGGAAGCCGGCGTACAGCTTCCGGGTCATGTGGCCAGCATGACTAAGCCGCATCTGGCGAACCAGAGCAGTGCACGGAAACGTCGTTTCCCTTCCCACCTGAAATAAACAGAAATCTGCTCTTATTCCCTTATGGGGTACACAAGAGCCTTTTGAGGTTCTCCATCGGAAGGAGTAAATTACAGAGGCCAACCAGAGAAAAATTGAGAAGCAAAATTTTATTATATCTGTTGCAACAGGGCCCTCAATCCCAAAATGGAGGAGGGAGGAGGAACCCAGAACAATGGTATGCTAGCTCCTATATAGACTTTTGAAATTCCCCCCTCCTGCTCAAGACCACCCCCCTATACATCATACATACACCACAAAAAGGGGTGTAACCCAGGACCACCCCCCAGATACATCACAGTTACATCATGAACGGGGAGGTCTGGTAGCAGTAATCTGAGCATCCTTGACCCTCCCCATGCCTCCTCTTGCCCTCCACCCAAAAACCCATCAAGTAAAACAAAAGAGATATTTACATTTCCCTGTTTCCCAGCCAAGTTAATCATACCCTTTTGTCTGGCACTCAGGTATCAAGAAGCCAGAAATTATCACTTTATTTTCTTGAGACAATCCCCTCTCCTTCCTTGCAGAGAAACAGTTTGTCAGTTTGGGAATCAAAATGGAGACAGGCCTGTCTTCCTGTGCTGCTTCAGACATGTGGCCTTGTTTTGCTTGGCACACTTATGAACAATTATTATACATATATATATATATATATATATATATATATATATATATATATATATATATATGTATGTATATGACCTTGATATTCTCACAACACACCAGAGCGGTATCTATTTATCTACTTGCACCGGCGTGCTTTCAAACTGCTAAGTGGGCAGGAGCTGGGACCAAGCAACGGGAGCTCACCCAATCATGAGCCGCTGGGGAAACTCGGCCAGATTGGGGGGGGGGGTAAAAATAATAAATTATTATAAATTATTATTATTATCGTGGGGATTCGAACCGCCGACCTTCTGATCGGCAAGCCCTAGGCTCTGTGGTTTAACCCACAGCACCACCCGCGTCCAATTATACGGGCCTAAGTTGGCTCAAATTCTTTGCTAGGAAAAATATATCAGCAGAGGAGAGGAGAGTGGCTAACAGATGGCCACCCATTGAGTTTTATGGATGAACAGGGACTTGACCCTTGACCCTTGACCTTCCTGGTGCTCTCCCAGTATTCTGATCACTGTGTCACGAATTTCCCACAGCTTGCAGAGAAGGAGCAGCAAACCAACATCTTCTGGAGGAGACACGGCTCCAGGCTGTTGCCAAACAACATCCAAAAACACACACAACGGCATCAGATAAGCTATTTTATTACATTGTAAACTGTTGGAAGGGTTCCTGGATCAGTTATATGCACATGTGAGCTGCAAGTGAGCATGACTCACTGCGATTGTTAAACAGCTGGGTGTTCCTCTGGGTGCAATTTGTCTGTGTTGGAACGGAGATGCACACTTTCGTCTAGTAAGTGTTCTGCATCGCTGTCACTTGTGGACTTGGGAGAGGCATCTGAACCTAGATCAAGTGTTCTCCGGGGGGAAATGGAGGACTGGTTCCCACCTGCTTGGAAGCTGCTTGGTAACTCATGGATGAATTTCAGAGAAATGCAGGGGAAAGGATTGTGTTCAAGGCTAGGGGGGGAAGTTGTGGCTCAATGGTAGAGCAACTGCTTTGCATGCAGAAGGTTGCAGGTTCAATCCCTGGCAAAGAAGAAGAAGAGTTTGGATTTGATATCTCACTTTATCACTACCCAAAGGAGTCTCAAAGCGGCTAACAATCTCCTTTTCCCTTCCACCCCCACAACAAACCCTCTGTGAGGTGAGTGGGGCTGAGAGACTTCAGAGAAGTGGGACTGGCCCAAGGTCACCCAGCAGCTGCATGTGGAGGAGTGGGGAAGCAAACCCGGTTCACCAGATTACGAGTCCACTGCTCTTAACCATTACACCACACAGGAACCCCCAAACTGGAAGGGGCTTAGGGCATCATCCAGACAGGAACCCCCCCCCCCAAGGGATGCTGGGATTTGTAGCCCAATAACATCTGGGGAGTCAAGGTCGAGAAAGGCTGCTCTAACCATTATGTCACACTGAATCTCAAGAGGAAGAAGAAGAAGAGGAAGAAGAAGAAGAAGAAGAGGAAGAGGAAGAAGAAGAAGAGTTTGGATTTGATATCCCGCTTTATCACTACCCGAAGGAGTCTCAAAGCGGCTCACATTCTCCTTTCCCTTCCTCCCCCACAACAAACACTCTGTGAGGTGAGTGGGGCTGAGAGGCTTCAGAGAAGTGTGAGTAGCCCAAGGTCACCCAGCAGCTGCATGTGGAGGAGTGGAGACGCGAACCCGGTTCACCAGATTACAAGTCTACCGCTCTTAACCACTACACCACACTGGCTCAGAGGTGCTTCTTCAGCATATGACAAAAAACAAGGAAGGTGCCAGGGTCACCCCTGTGGGGAGGGAATTTCACTACTTAGGGGGCTGCTGTTGAGAATGCCCTTTTCCTGACACATCCAGACTTTTGAGGGTGGTGGAACTACCAAGTATTTCTTGTTTTGCCAAGTAAAAAGAGAAAGTCTCCTCTGCCTTATCTAAAGTTCTGCCAGTGCTGGGAGAATTAGATCATTGCGAGAAGGCTAATATCACTACCTGGTATCACTACACTGTAGTGATATTAGCCTTCTCGCAATTATCTAATTCTCCCAGCACTGGCAGAACTTTAGATAAGGCAGAGGAGACTTTCTCTTGTTACTTGGCAAACCATAACATATAAGGGGAAACATAAATATTAGGGGGAATATGCCTTGCAAAAATGTGTGTATTAGGCAAAATTGCATACAAAATGTGTAAATTGCTGGTGAATTTTCATGAGGATTTTTTCTCCCTTCTTTTAAATGCAAACTGATGTGGAAACATGGGAGAACAGAACTGAAGCTTGGAAAAATGAGAAATAGAGAGAAACAGAAATTGGCGTAATTACCCAACCCTGGAGGAAAGAGGTAATAATAATAATAATAATAATAATAATAATAATAATAATAATAATAATAATATATTATTTATACCCCACCCATCTGGCTGGGCTTCCCCAGCCACTCTGGGTAGCTTCCAACAGAATATTAGAATACAATAATCCATCAAACATTAAAAGCTTCCCTAAACAGGGCTGCCTTCAGATGTCTTCTAAAAGTCTGGTGGTTGTTGTAGCTGACCTGTTTATTCATCATTCTTTCTGTCTCCTTTGCAGGGAGGTGAGATGATGTTGTATCCAGTATGGTGCAGTGGTTGTTGTATCCAGTATGGTGCAGCGAGTGTCAGATCAGGGACTGGGGAGACCCGCGTTCAAATCCCCCGCTCAGCCATGAAGTTCACTAGGTTTGACCTTGGGGGTCAGCTACTGTATCTCTCAGCCCAACCCACCTCTCAGGGTTGTTGTGGGGATCAAACAAGGAAGGGTAGCTGCTTGGATAGAAGAGTGGGTTTGTTGTGCATGACCTCTGAACCGCTTTTAACCGCGCAACCTGCATCTGCCGGTGTGTGTTCGAATTCCACGCAAAAAATAGCGACAGCCTGGAAGCGCCCGGAGGGTGGAGAAGGAGGGAGACACCGAGGGGGAGGGAGATGGCATGGCAACCGTACAGCTCGATAAATCAATCTCGCTCACCCATTGCGTTGTCGGCGCATATGCGAGATGCCTCTCGCACCTCGGCCAAGCGTCTCCTGCGCGGATTTCGCAGGCTGTATGGGGAAAGCATCCGATCCCACCCCATGCGTTCAGAAAACGAAGCGTTCGAGATTAGCCAAAGCCCTGCAAAGCCCTTCCATCGCTTCCTGGCCCTCCCCTCTCTCGCCCGACTTCAAAGAGAAATGGTGCCTTAAATAGTCATTGCTTCATAAATTGACATCTAAGGCACCCGTTAGCAGAGCTCGGGTGATTGATGGTGGCCTATGCTGACCTTTCCCGGGGGGGGGGGACGACAAGCCCTTGTTCCCCGCTTGACCAGCTGATAGCTCTGGCCAGGGGTCAAGAATCTGAACGGAAAGTCACTTTGATTCCAACAATAGTCTGGCACTTGTTGGTGGCTTATTTTCATTTTTTGCTTGGCTATCTCGATCAAAGCTCAGGCTCTTTCTGATTCTGGCATGAAGTTCCCTGGACTAATTGTCATGCTTAGTCCTTCTGTATGCCACCCAGTGGCGTCGCGAGGTGGGTGGGGGGTGGTGCGCCCCGGGTTCTAGGGGAGGGGGGTGACACTTGGGCCGGCCTGTCTGGGGCTGGCCTGCCGGCGCTGCCGCACGCAATCAGCGGCTCGTGGGGCTGCCCCGCTCCTGCTCGCAAGGTCGCTGCGGAAGCAGCGGCGCCAGTCCAGACGGAGTGCGCATGCGCGGAATGCAGCACATGCGCACTCCGTCGCTGGGCCACCGCTGCTCCCACGGTGACTTTGCGAGCCGCCGCGCGAAAAGCAGCAGGGACGGGGCAACCCCACGAGCCACCGATCAAGCGCGGCGGCCCATGGGGCTGCCCCACCCCTGCTGCTTTTTGCGTGGCAGCTCGCAAGGTTGCCGCGGGAGCAGCAGCAGCGGTCCAGCGGCGGAGTGCGCATGTGCGGCATTTCACGCATGCACACTCAATCGTGACATTGCGTCGTGACATCAGCTATCCTATTTTTGAAAGACATCTAAAGGCAGCCCTGTTTAGGGAAGTTTTTAATGTTGAATGCTGTATTGTTTTTAACACTCGATTGGGAGCCGCCCAGAGTGTCTGGGGAAACTCAGTCGGATGGGCGGGGTACAAATAATAAATTTATTATTATTATGATTATGATTATGATTATGATTATTATTTTCAATTCATTATGGAGACACACTGGCTTCTTCACCAGCTGGATTCACTCTGCCTCTTGGCCTCCTTCCTGCTTCAGCTTCTGCCGTTATTCTGGACTTCTCTCTGCCACAGACTCTCTCCACTCACTAAGCCCTGTTGTCCCTTCAGCTTCCAACACTGCTCCCTCCACATCTTCTCCCTCTGACCTCTCATCCTCACTCCTCGAACTCTGAGCCTTCTTCCCTTGGGATTCCTCCTCCAGGCAGTCCATGACATTGGATTTTCTGGTACTAGGTATGCGTTTTAGGTGGGAATACACAGCAGCTACATTTCTGAATGCAGGGAATGGAAACAGCCGTGTGCTGTAATGGTTAGATTGCCAAACTAGGATTGAGGACTCAGAACCCCACTCACCCATATGCATAGCTGTCAACCCTCCTTTTTTTTTGGCGGGAAACTCCCGTATTCCAATGCCGTTCCCCGCTGCTATCCCGCATATTGTTCCCCAATATGCTAAGGGATATTGTTGATATCCCTTAAATTTCCCGGATTTCCAAGGAAGCAGCTCCTCTCCCTCTCTGCCGGCCAGGGAGGCTCCTCAGCTGCGTTGCTTGGCTGCCAATAAGGAGTCTGAGACCGACTGGGGGCGGAGCTTGCATGCCTTGTGCAGCCAGACCCTCACACCCAACCAGACAGACAGCCTGCCTGCCATCTACGCGCTCGCTCTTTCGCTCACCCGTTCGCGCGCAGCCTCTGGAGCGCAGGGTGGCGAGGCTACTTGGTGCCATTGCACCGCCCTCGCGGCATCCCTTATTTTCAAATCCGAAAGTTTGGAAAAATCCCTTATTTTCAAATCCGAAAGTTGACAGCTATGCCCATATGGGGCTCACTGTGTGACCTTGGGCATAGGTGCCAACACCCTAAAGCCCTGGTTGCCCAAGCGCCCATAAAATTCCCCATAAAGGAGCCGGGCACACACAAATTTCAGTGCCAGGGCCATGCACACAGCCCTGGGCACCCACAATGGCAGGGCCAAGTTGGCACTCCTAACCTTGGGCCAATCACTGCCTCTCAGCCTAACCTACCTCGCAGGAAGAAGAAGAGGAGTTTGGATTTGATATCCCGCTTTATCACTACCCTGAGGAGTCTCAAAGCGGCTCACATTCTCCTTTCCCTTCCTCCCCCACAACAAACACTCTGTGAGGTGAGTGGGGCTGAGAGACTTCAGAGATGGGTGACTAGCCCAAGGTCACCCAGCAGCTGCATGTGGAGGGGCGGGGAAGCGAACCCGGTTCACCAGATTACGAGTCTACCGCTCTTAACCACTACACCACACTGGCTCTTCTGGACTGTTCTGGAGGTCAAATGGAGAAAGGGGGAAACCACGTTCGCCACCGTGAGTTCCCTGGAAGGATGGTGGGCAATGGATGTGATTTTTAAAAGAACTGTGAGAAAGTCCAGATCTGCGGAAGCAAAATGAAATCAGCGCCACATGTTTGGCAGAGCGGTCTTCACCGGTTGACGCTTTTCGAACCGTCAACTGGCCTGGGGATTAATTTCCTTCTCTTTTGGCTGATGGCACAATGTTCCACTGTGAGCACATGTTTGTCCATGAGGCTGGAGCAAGTTAACATTTTCATTTGGGCTGTTCCAACAGTAAGAAAGGGGGGTGGGATTATTCTCAGTAGAGCCGTTGGACACTGCAGCAGCCAATCCTCTGGACTGGAAGAAATCATTTACTTAACTGAGGTAACCGCCAGCCAAGCCATTTCCCAACTCAAGATGAGAACCAGGCCTGGGGTTTGAAAAGGGGGTGGAGAGGCAGGGGCAGGAACCATGACTGGCACTAAAAAAACAAAACAAAACAAAACTGCACTCTTTCAAAACAAGTGAAAAAATTTACAGCCATTATTGAAATATGCTGTTTATTTATTTCATAAAAAATATATACCACTTGATTACTTTTTTAAAAAAACTCAACACAGTTTACAAAAAAATATTATTATTATTATTATTATTATTATTATTATTATTATTATTTTAGCTGCTTTTTCCTGCCCAAGGCAACTAAAATCAACTTACGACCGGCCAAATGACAAAACCTACACAGATCTATTAAAAACAAGGGAGGGGAATACATTAAAAAACATCCCACCCACTCTGAAAAGAACAAAGCAATGAAATTATCGGTAGAAACAACCGTTCAGAACAGTTTGGAAAACCAGCAGTAAACTAAAAACACATTAAAACATGCACCAATGTTCAACATGCCTGGATAATAATAATAAAAAAAGGTAAAGGACCCCTGACAGTTAAGTCCAGGCATGTCTGAACAAAAATGCTTTTAGCAGACGCTGAAAATAAAAGTTTGCCTCATTTGGGTCTTTTTAATTTAGAGAGGAAAAGCAAGGCATGTGATAAAGGCAAGTAAGATTATGGAGAAAGCAGACCCTCTAAGTTTCCCTATTTTCCAGGGACAGCCCCAGATTTACAGAAGCCGTCCTGGTTTCTGATTTGATCCCAGAATGTCCCGCTTTTCCTTAGGACAGTGATGGCTAACCTTGACACTCCAGATGTTTTGGGACTACAACTCCCATCATCCCTGACCACTGATCCTGTTAGCTAGGGATGATGGGAGTTGTAGTTCCAAAACATCTGGGGTGTCAAGGTTGGCCATCACTGCCTTAGGACATCCCTATTTTCATTGGAGAAATGTTGGAGGGCTGTGGCAGGATGTTCCTATTTTTAACTGAGAAATGTTGGAGGGACGTCTCTGTTTTCATCAGAGAAATGTTGGAGGGGACGTATATAGGGCCAAAGCTGGCGTCTGTGAGCCACAGAAGCAAAATTGTTCACATGCTACAGTTTCCAGATTTCTAGCCGGTCTCTTTAACTTTGTCTTTAGCAGTAGTTTGGAAGTAATAATGTTTATTTCCGTTATGTAGTAATTATTATTCTTTATTATTATTATTATTATTATTATTATTATTATTATTTATTTATTTATTTATACCCCACCCACCTGGCTGGGTTTCCCCAGCCACTCTGGGCAGCTTCCAACAAAATATTAAAATACAATAGTCCTTCAGATATTAAAAGCTTCCCTGAACAGGGCTGCCTTCAGATGTCTCCTAAAAGTCTGGTAGTCGTTGTTCCCTTTGATATCTGGTGGGAGGGCGTTCCACAGGGCGGGTGCCACTACCGAGAAGGCCCTCTGCCTGGTTCCCTGTAACTTGACTTCTCACAGGGAGGGTCCAGGCCCTCGGCGCTGGACCTCAGTGTCCGGTCAGAACAATATGGGTGGAGACGCTCCTTCAGGTATACTGGACTGAGGCCGTTTAGGGCTTTCAAGATCAGCACCAACACTTTGAATTGTGCTCGGAAACATACTGGGAGCCAATGTAGATCTCTCAGGACTGGTGTTATGTGGTCCTAGCGGCCACTCCCAGTCACCAGTCTAGCTGCCGCATTCTGGATTAATTGCAGTTTCCGGGTCACCTTCAAAGGTAACCCCACGTAGATCGCATTGCAGTAGTCCAAGCGGGAGATAATTAGAGCATGCACCACTCTGGCGAGACAGTCTGCGGGCAGGTAGGGTCTCAGCCTGCGTACCAAATGGAGCTGGTAGACAGCCGCCCTGGACACAGAATTAACCTGCACCTCCATGGACAGCTGTGAGTCCAAAATGACTCCCAGGCTGCGCACCTGAGCTTGGATCCTAGAATATTAGGCAGGTAGGATCCTGTAATAATAATAATAATAATAATAATAATAATAATAATTTATTATTTGTACCCTGCCCATCTGGCTGGGTCTCCCCAGCCACTCTGGGCAGATCCCAGCAAATATGAAAATTAATTAATTAATTAATTAATTAATGTTACAGATTAAAAACTTCCCTAAACTTCCTAGAAGGCAGCAACCTGAGGCAGCAACCTGATTGGCCTGCAGGAGCAGCCAAGCCAGGGATTCCTTGTCTGGCATAGCAGCTTGTACTTTCATCCATATCCCAATTGAACGAAACGCTACCATTTATTACTTTCTAAGGCTTAGGGCGTCTCCCTCCAAAATCTATAACACCGCCTTAATGGGTGAATAACCAAACTAATGAGGTTTTAAGAGCAGGGGGGGGGGAACTGAATGGGGGGGAGGGACTCCTGCAGATTTTTACCCCAGACTGAAGCAAGGACACCGTGTATTTGGGAAACGTAACGCCGAGGCTCAAATACCAGCAGTATTTGTCAACCGGATTCCAGCCCAACCAGTACATCGCTCGCATTTATTTGCTGCAGCTCAGATTACAAAGGGAGCCCCATGGCTCAGTGATCTTTGGTTACCCAAGTTATCGTCTCACGAGTTT
This sequence comes from Darevskia nairensis, assembly GCA_034642065.1. Classification (NCBI taxonomy): domain Eukaryota; kingdom Metazoa; phylum Chordata; class Lepidosauria; order Squamata; family Lacertidae; genus Darevskia; species Darevskia nairensis. The sequence goes on along the minus strand of JAWWNI010001548.1, from coordinate 34,520 downwards.
CCTTTACATCCAAAGCCTGCTTAAAGGAAGCTTCTAAAAGGATTTGTTTATTTATCTCAAGGCTTGCTCGCCATTCCAGAAGAGAACCGGCTAATCTCTAGGAAGTGCCACACAACCTGGGCCAATTTGTCTTGAGAGCGAATCACAGGCTGGTGACAACTGCCACCTTTTGCCTTGGGAAGGTGCATGAAGATTAATAATAATAATAATAATAATAATAATAATAATAATTTATTGTTTATACCCCGCCCATCTGGCTGGGTTTCCCCAGCCACTCTGGGCGGCTTCCAACAAAATATTAAAATACAATAGTCCTTCAGATATTAAAAGCTTCCCTGAACAGGGCTGCCTTCAGATGTCTCCTAAAAGTCTGGTAGTTGTTTTTCTCTTTGACATCTGGTGGGAGGGCGTTCCACAGGGCGGGTGCCACTACCAAGAAGGCCCTCTGCCTGGTTCCCTGTAACTTGGCTTCTTGTAGTGAGGGAACCGACAGAAGGCCCTCGATGGGCTGAACGATGGTGGTGGAGACGCTGCTTCAGGTATACTGGAAGTCATTTTGGACTCAGGTATACTGTGAGTCCAAAATGACTCCCAGGCTGAGCACCTGGTCCTTCAGGGGCACAGTTACCCCATTCAGGACTAGGGAGTCCCCCACACCTGCTCGCCTCCTGTCTTGGTGAGGCATCGGCAATTCTCCACCTGCTCCTCTTTTCCAGAAGGATTATCCAGTTTACTAGTGTGTGTCCTGCAGAACAAGTATGTATAAGAACGCAAGTCCTGCAGGATCAGGCCAGGGGCCCATTCAGGCTCACCGAGACTGCCTTTTTTTGCCATGTTTCTAGCCACACATCCAGCCTTTAAAGTTCCGTGTCCGAACATGTATGTTTTTCGTTCCTGGGGAAACCTGTGTTTCCCTACTGGATCAGAACAAACAGCCATCAAGTTCCCCACATATTCTCTCCAGAGAAGCGGACACGGAGCAATGGATTCAAACTACAAGAAAGAAGATTCCACCTAAACATTAGGAAGAACTTCCTGACAGTAAGAGCTGTTTGACAGTGGAATTTGCTGCCAAGGAGTGTGGTGGAGTCTCCTTCTTTGGAGGTCTTTAAGCAGAGGCTTGACAGCCACCTGTCAGGAATGCTTTGATGGTGTTTCCTGCTTGGCAGGGGGTTGGACTGGATGGCCCTTGTGGTCTCTTCCAACTCTATAATAATAATTGTATTTGTATCCCGCCCATCTGGCTGGGTCTCCCCAGTCACTCTATAATTCTATGATTCTATTATATTGCCTTTGCAATAACAAAGCAAACCAGTGGCAAAACGTGGTTCGGGACCCATGTCCAGCAACTTGTCCTCACAGTGGCCAACCAGATGCCCATGGAAAACCCATGATCAGGACCTAAATGCAGCAAAAGTCTCCCCAGTCTCCCCAGTTTCCAGCAGCTGCTATTCTGAAGCATACTGAAAGAACTTTCCAACACTTCTGTCACAATAAGCAGCAGGACAGGAGCAAATCTGACAATACTGCAACTCCCAAACAGCAGCCTTGGGCCAGGACTTGGTCATGAGATCCTGTTTTTAGCCCTGACAGCTGCAGAAATATGAAGTTGGCCCCGTCTGGTGACATCCCAGAAGACAGTGGATGAAGGAAAGCAGAGCTTTTCTGAGGTTAAGGAGCAATGGATACTGGCCCCAATCCCCTCCCTATCTCCTAAGCAAATATATACAGGTGTCCCCATTTTTGTTCTCAAACAGTACCTCTCCAAACCCTAGAAGATCGAGAAAAAATTCATTACGTCAAACAACGAGGAAGTTTCCAAATGTTGCCCACAAACGGCTGCTGTATTTAGAGAGCCTGGGACTTTTTGAAATAATCTACAGGCAGATGCAAGCCGAATAGATGCTGAATTTTATGTTTTGGTTCCTTCCCTCGCACAGAACAGCAATCAGATTTTTACTCTTCCTTTCAGGCACCAATTGTCCTTCCCATCTACGGAGATGAATTAGACTTTGATTAACTGCGGGCTTTCTGAAATATTGCCCTGGACTTAATAATGGATCTGTTATAAACATGGCATCATCATTCAACACCCCTTTTCTTAGGGACCGGAAAGTTGCCTTTGGAAATACAGTGGTCCCTCGACTTACGAAATACTCGACATCCGAATTTTTCGACTTACGAATGAAAAAAGTGGCTGCACGCCTACGAATTTTTCGACATCCGAATGGAAATCCGTTGCCGGTTTTAGATGCGGTTTCCTCGACTTACGAATTTTAGATGCTGATCCTCGACTTACGAATTTTTCCGAATATTTTTTCTCCCAATGCATTCCTGTGGGAAATCGCTTTTTTCGACTTACGAACTTTTCGACCTACGAATGTCCATGCGGAACGGATTAAATTCGTAAGTCGAGGGACCACTGTAATATTTCTTTAAAACCAGACATTCTTGGGATGCAGAAAATTGTGCCTCCAATATCAGTTTCTGCCCTTTGCACCAAGAGAATGCCGCTGTCTACAATTCCCAAACCCATGTGTTATGAAACCAGATTCAAAGTGGGAAAGTGACTTAGTCATGATGACGACTCTGAAGGCAGGTTAAAAAAACAAACCAGGCTTATCAGCTTCGGGATTGAAGTCCTAGATCCCAAAGAGGGAATGGTTACCAGATGTCCGTTCTTCTTAGTACAAAAACGATGGCTTCTTTATCCTCAGGCTCATTTCTGATGTTATGCATCTCTGTGTTTGTTTTCGTTTGTTTAAAGCTTGCAAACGGCCCTGGAATCAATGTACGCGGTGGGTAGGATGAAAAAATGTTGTCAACAAATAAGTAAACGTTTAGAGAATGGGGATTATCCTAGATTGTTGCTAGGTGCTGGAAATATTGGGAGGCGAGGGGTAGGTAGAAAGGTAAAAGGTAAAGGACCCCTGGACAGTTACGTCCAGTCAAAGGCGGCTATGGGGTTGCGGCGCTCATCTCGCTTTTCAGGCCGAGAGAGCCAGCGTTTGTCCATAGAAAGCTTTCTGGGTCATGGGGCCAGCAGGACTAAACCGCTTCTGGAGCAACAGAACACCGTGACGAAAACCAGAGCACACGAAAACACCGTTTACCTTCCCGCCAGAGCGGTACCTATTTATCTACTTGCACTTTGACGTGCTTTCAAACTGCTAGGTTGGCAGGAGCTGGGACCGAGCAACAGGAGCTCACTCCGTCGTGGGGATTCATAGAATCATAGAGTTGGAAGAGACCACAAGGGCCATCCAGTCCAACCCCCTGCCAAGCAGGAAACACCATCAAAGCATTCCTGACAGGTGGCTGTCAAGCCTCTGCTTAAAGACCTCCAAAGAAGGAGACTCCACCACACTCCTTGGCAGCAAATTCCACTGTCGAACAGCTCTTACTGTCAGGAAGTTCTTCCTAATGTTTAGGTGGAATCTTCTTTCTTGTAGTTTGAATCCATTGCTCCGTGTCCGCTTCTCTGGAGCAGCAGAAAACAACCTTTCTCCCTCCTCTATATGACATCCTTTTATATATTTGAACATGGCTATCATATCACCCCTTAACCTTCTCTTCTCCAGGCTAAACATACCCAGCTCCCTAAGCCGTTCCTCATAAGGCATCGTTTCCAGGCCTTTGACCATTTTGGTTGCCCTCCTCTGGACACGTTCCAGCTTGTCAGTATCCTTCTTGAACTGTGGTGCCCAGAACTGGACACACCTTCTGATTCGAACCGACGACCTTCTGATCGGCAAGCCCTAGGCTCTGTGATTTAACCCATAGCGCCACCCGCGTCCCGAGTAGGCAGAGAATATGTGCTTGAAATTCAAGGATCAGGAATCTTTCCCCGTTTTTCCGCAGCAAAATTCTGAGCATGCTTACTGAGAAGTCCCACTGAGTTTAATGGGGCCGACTGAAAAAAGCACACACGGGATCGCCTCCTTCGAGTCCCAGTTTCAAAGTAATCAGAGTTTCCAGACATCCCCAAACTCATGAACCAGCATGCTGGCTAGGATCCGAGAGGGACCGGAGAGGTTTCAGGGAACGCCCGTGGCCAGAGCTCAGCGCTTCTGCACATGTTTCTTTGCTATAGGAACCTCTGATGCATTATGAAATCAAGCCACAATGAGCCAAGGCCCAGCCTCCCAGAGTCTCCCCCAGCTGCAAACTTTTCGGCCCTTGCGGGGATAGGAAGGAGAGAGGGAGGAGCTGTGTCGAATAAGGGAAACTTAAATCTTGCTCTGTCTCTTCCCTGTTTTATGTAATTGGTGTCATTTTTCTGGTTTTTCTTTTTTGTGCAATTGCAGCTGGAAAGACTTAAAATGTCAGGCAGGGACAATCGCTGCTATTGAGGCATGAGGAGCAGCTGTACGTAGAAATCCTAGCCGGCTGGAGGGGGGGAGCTGGGCTCCGTTTAACTGGTGATTAGCCAACGCATTTGAAGAGAAAAAAACAAAATTAAAAAATTAAAAATTCCTTCCAGTAGCACCTTAGAGACCAGCTACGTTTGTTCTTGGTATGAGCTTTTGTGTCATAGCTGTCAACCCTCCCTTTTTTTGGCGGGAAACTCCCTTATTCCAATGCCGTTTCCCGCTGCTATCCCGGATTGTTGATATCCCTTAAATTTCCCGGATTTCCAAGGAAGCAGCTCCTCTCCCTCCCTGCCGGCCAGGGAGGCTCCTCAGCTGCGTTGCTCGGCTGCCAATAAGGAGTCTGAGACCGACTGGGGGCGGAGCTTGCATGCCTTGTGCAGCCAGACACTCACGCCCAACCAGACAGACAGCCTGCCTGCCATCTACGCGCTCGCTCTTTCGCTCACCCGTTCGCGTGCAGCCTCTGGAGCGCAGGGTGGCGAGGCTACTTTGTGCCTTTGCACCGCCCTCGCGGCATCCCTTATTTTGAAATCCGAAAGTTTGGAAAAATCCCTTATTTTCAAATCTGAAAGTTGACCATGGGCGTAGCCAGGGGGGGGCAGACGGGGGCAATTGCCCCCCCCTAGAAGGCAGCTGCCCCCCATAGCTGCCACCACCACCACCCCGTCTGTCTCCTGGGTCTGGCTGCTACCGTTGCTGAGTGCTGCTTGTTTGCTGAGACTGAGCGAAGAGGGAGTTTGCTGGGTAAAAACGCCTGGAGAGGAGACGTTGAGATCTCCTTGATTCCCCCCCCCCCCCAAGTTTCCTTATCAGTCTCCATTTGAGACTGCTTGATAAGAAGCAGGCTACACTGTGAACTATTAACGCCTAATCCCAGTTGATCATCGAGAGGTTTTGGTCCCTAAAACTGCCTCCTGCCCCTCCCCCTCGTCCCACCTTTCATTGTATGATCTCTGGAAGGGAAGAACGACCTTTCTCTGCTGCTGTTTTGATCCACAGCGATCTTTTTGTGAGTGACTTTACCCCTTTGTCTTTTGCCTTTAACCCCCCCCCCCAGCCTTTTTTTAACCCCTAAAAAAACGTGTTTGCTTGGGTGATTTTTCAAATCTTTCGTGTGCTGAAGAAGTGTGCATGCACATGAAAGCTCATACCAAGAACAAACTTATTTGGTCTCTAGGGTGCTACTAGAAGGATTTTTATTTATTTATTTATTTTGTTTTGACTATGGCAGACCAACACGGCTATCTACCTGTAACTTGCTTGCAAGTAATTAAAGTAAATTATAAGCTATTTAGCCATAAAGTGTTAGTGTTCTGATATGCTGCTGCATGGAAGAGGTGTGAGTTGCCATGTCTCCTTGCTTTCAGATTCTTATAAAGCGGTTGAGAAGTAAAGGAATATTAAAGAGATGCCAACTTATGTGACCAACATCTGTGCAGACTGCACCTGTGAAACTTATATTATTGTTCCTAGTAATTTCACTGCTTGAGTTCTGAAATTGTCAAAACCTCATAGGAAAAGCCTGTGTGGATAAAGATTGGTTTAATTATCCTAACAGGAGTTATAATTTTTTTACTGTTTGATATTTTGTTTTGAGGTGGAATGTGCTGCTGCTTGTGAGACCAAAAATATTTTTTTGGGTGGGTGGGGACCTGCTTTAAATAAGAGTTACCTTAAAAGGCTAACAAATTTAGTATGGTGTAAGCCAGTGGTGTCCAAACTTTTCAAAGAGGGCCAGATTTGATGAAGCGAAGGGCCGTGAGGGCTGACCAAAGTTGTTAACCTTTTTTTTTAGGGTTGAAGTTGTTGAGGTTTTTTTAAGGATTTTACCCCAGGAAATAACTGCCACAGGGGCTGGATTAAACCAACTGGTGGGCCAAATTAGGCCCCCGAAATGGATTTTGGACATGCCTGGCTGAAATATCAATTCAATGGAGCTGAATAAATAAATAGCTGCTGTGGTGTTTTTTTGTTTTGTTTTTTATTTTGGTAAACCACTTTGCAGGTTTTTAAAAATAATTTTATTAAATAAATAAACAATACAGTGGTACCTCTGGTTACGTACTTAATCCGTTCCGGAGGTCCGTTCTTAACCTAAGGTACCACTTTAGCTAATGGGGCCTCCCCCTGCCGCTGTGCCGCCAGAGCAGAATTTCTGTTCTTATCCTGAAGCAAAGTTCTTAACCTGAAGCGTTATTTCTGGGTTAACGGAGTATGTAACCTGATGCGTATGTAACCCGAGGTACCACTGTAAATATAAATAAAATAACACAAGCCAAAACAGTCCATCCTGTAGATTTAAGTATCTGTCCATAGTCACCTACTTGTTATCAGAGTCCCAGAATCCACATTCGTTTGTAAGAAAATATGAAATAATGTAAAACCTTTTTTGCAGGCAAAAAACAACAACACACAATGTTGGGGGGGGGGATGACAAGAAATTTCTGCACCGGGTACCACCTGACCTTCCTACGCCTCTGTGCCGAGCGGAGCGCGGCGCCCGGGGGAGCTTTGGAGTGAAAGGCTCCGCCGCGCATAAAGTTGCCCTTGCGCCCGCCCAGGCTTGCCCGGGGAAAAGGCTTCCCAGGGATCGGGAGAGATGCGCCCCTATTTTGGGGAGTGAGGCTGTGCCCCTGTTGTTTTTTTTAGGGGGTCCGTTTCCTTCGCCTTTGGAAACACCTGCACCGACTCCTCGGGGATTGAAACGAAAGTTTTGAACAAGTTTTCTCCAAACCCAATAAAAATGATATTAGCATAAGACATGTAACTAGAATAAAAATTAAAATTAAAAATAAAAAATAAAAAAAATCAAGCAAATAATTGTAATAACTAACGTAATAAAGCACTGCTATAATTATATATAATTTTCTTAAAATTTTGGTTTTATTCACCTTTTCCATGCTGAAATGTCACAACCTGAACGACCATGGCTTGCCCCCCCCTAGTTTTGATCCTGGCTACGCCCCTGAAGTTGACAGCTATGTTTTGTGTGCATGCACACTTCTTCAGATACACGGAGACAGAAGTCACCAGACCCTTATATATAGTGAGAGGGTGGGGAGGGGTATTACTAAGAGGGGTTTTGGGAATGGGTGATTGGCTGATAGCTGTGGTAAACCTGTTGACGACTGTTAACGACTGCAATTAGTCTTACAGGAAAAAGCAAGGGGTGAGAAGGTTAAAAATAGCTTTGTCATGTATAATGAATTATGAATTTTTGAATTATGGTGCTGGAGGAGACTCTTGAGAGTCCCATGGACTGCAAAAAGATCAAACCTATCCATTCTTAAAGAAATCAGCCCTGAGTGCTCATTAGAAGGACAGATCCTGAAGTTGAGGCTCCAGTACTTTGGCCACCTCATGAGAAGAGAAGACTCCCTAGAAAAGACCCTGATGTTGGGAAAGACTGAGGGCACAAGGAGAAGGGGACGACAGAGGATGAGATGGTTGGACAGTGTTCTCGAAGCTACTAACATGAGTTTGGCCAAACTGCGAGAGGCAGTGAAGGATAGGCGTGCCTGGCGTGCTCTGGTCCATGGGGTCACGAAGAGTCGGACACGACTGAACGACTGAACAACAACATGTATAATGAGATAAGAATCCAATGTCTCTATTCAGACCTGGTCTCTCCATGGTTTTAAGTTTGGCAATGAGTTGCAATTCAGCAACTTCTCTGTCCAGTCTATTTCTGAAATCCCTTTGCAATAAGACAGCTACTTTGAGATCTTGTTTAGAGTGTCCTGGGAGATGGAAGTGCTCTCCTACTGGTTTCTCTGTCTTGTGATTCCTGATGTCAGATTTGTGTCCATTTATCCTTTGGCGTAGGGTTCTGGGGCTTGCCTGGGTCTTCATTTCAAAGTCGAGACCCTCCCTGGAGAAAGTTGGTCCTCTCATTAAAACCTACCTCTCTTACCACCAATTCCTTAACAGTTTCACCTGAGAAGCAGGACTGGCCTGAGACATTTTGCCACTTGAGTTATAAAATCATTGAACTGTAGAGTGGGAAGGGACCCTGGGGGTCATCCAGTCCAACCCTCTGCAATGCAGGAATCTCAGCTAAAGCGTCCCTGACAGATGGGCACCCAACCTCTGCTTAAAGACCTCCAATGAAGGAGAAGCCACCGCCTTCCAAGGGAGCCCGTTCCACTGGTGAACATCAGTAAATTGTCACTGTTTTTTATGGGGCAAGATTAGCTGTTGCCTGAACTTAGAGGAGCCGGGAGCTGACAGAATGCAAGGGAGATGTCAGGGAATTCATGCCTCTGGGAATGATGTGGAATTACCTGGCTCCCTCAAACCATGTGGTGGGCTGGACTATATTTTGAAAAAAAAATATGAACGAATTCATATGCCCCATAAATAACCCAGAGATGCATTTTAAATAAAAGCACACATTCTACTCATGTAATAATAATAATAATAATAATAATAATAATAATAATAATTTTATTTGTACCCCGCCCTCCCCGGCTAGGCCGGGCTCAGGGCGGCTCACACCATCAAAATCACAATAAAACATGAAACACAAAAGAAAACAATTAATTAAAATACAGATTAAAAGATTTAAAAAGATTTAAAAAGCCGCCTTAATGCAACAGCCCATGAATTTATAACAGTAGGAGAGGATCTTATATTACAATGTTATATGATAACACAAGGGTCAGGCTGGATCGGACTCAAAGGCTAGGCGGAACAGCTCCGTCTTGCAGGCCCTGCGGAAAGCTGTCAGATCCCGCAGGGCCCTGGTCTCTTGAGACAGTGCGTTCCACCAAATTGGGGCCAAAACTGAGAAGGCCCTGGCCCTGGTTGAGGCCAGTCTAGCCACCTTATGGGTTGGGACCTCCAACGTGTTATTATTTGTGGACCTTAAGGTCCTCCGCGGGGCATACCAGGAGTAAAAACACCGGGCAGGCCCCACAAATAACCCAGAGATGCATTTTAAATAAAAGCACACATTCTACTCATGTAAAAACACGTCGATTCCTGGACCGTCCGCGGGCCGGATTGAGAAGGCAATTGGGCCGGATCTGGCCCCCGGCCTTTAGGTTGCCTACCCCTGGTTTAAGGTGCCCTGCAGTGTTCCAAAACACAGTCTCACAACTCCTCAAAGGCTGGCAAATTTGATTCTGGCATAAGCTGCTGTGGGCCTGATCCCCCTTTATCAAACACATGTCATTAATCCTCAAATTGCAGGTATATGAATGCTTTATGGTAAACAACAGGTGTGGGGGTGTCGCAAACTGTGGGGTCAGAGGGAGAGGAATTGCAACAAACACAGATTGTAAAAATCAATTAGATCTCCAATGGGTTGAAACTAAGCACAGAGACCCTTTAAAGTTGATAGGTGATGAAAGGATCCGCTTGGCAAAGCCGAATTAATTAGCATCTGTCGTGGGGAAGAAAACCATTGTCTCCATTTAGACGCAAATGAAGAGAGATGGACTTCTTGATGAATTGCCACCCGGCACTTTTTGCCCTTCTGAAATTCCTCTGTTCAAGTGTGACCATCAGTGGCAGATGGATATGTTCTCCTATTGGGGTACGAGCACCGCTATCTCTGATGCCAGGTTTCTGTCCATTGATTCTGGGCAAAACTGCTGGATCGCAATCCATCAGGAAGTTCAGCTCTATTCACTCGGGCTTGAATGGAGACAATGGTTTCCTTCCTCACGGCAGACGTTAATTAACTTGGCATGTCTAAGCTAATTCCCTGATCCCCTCTGCCTGCTGTTGTGAAGAGTCACTGTGCTTTATTTGCATACATCCTGGCTCTTAATTGAATTGCTCCTGCTTGCTTATCATTTCCCTCTGACCTCACTGCGTAAAAACTTCCCGCACCCTTGACTCTTCATGCTTCTGAAGAAATCTGATGCCGCTAAGGTAGCATAAAACACACACAATAACACACACCTAAAGCCCATCCACTGGTTGGCATCCACCTGTCCCCAGAGACAACTATTGGAGAGTTACAGAGCCTGCTGTGACTGCAGAGAGTGATGAAGGAGAGCCCAGCCCTCGCTGAAATGAAAGGTGAAATGGAAACGAAATTGAAACATCTGGGGGGGGGGGGACACCTTCTAGTAGAAGAGTTTGGATTTGATATTCCGCTTTATCACAACCCGAAGGAGTCTCAAAGCGGCTCACATTCTCCTTTCCCTTCCTCCCCCACAACAAACACTCTGTGAGGTGAGTGGGGCTGAGAGACTTCAAAGAAGTGTGATAGCCCAAGGTCACCCAGCAGCTGCATGTGGAGGAGCGGAGATGCGAACCCGGTTCACCAGATTACGAGTCTACCGCTCTTAACCACTACACCACACTGGCTCTAAACCACAAGCAACTAGCAAATCTAACTATTATTAATACTAATAACTGATAATAACTGAGAAAGAATTAAAGAAACTTTTAATGAGGGTGAAAGAGGAGAGCGCAAAATATGGTCTGAAGCTCAACATCAAAAAAACTAAGATCATGGCCGCTGGTCCCAACACCTCCTGGCAAATAGAAGGGGAAGAAATGGAGGCAGTGAGAGATTTCACTTTCTTGGGCTCCATGATCACTGCAGATGGTGACAGCAGTCACGAAATTAAAAGACGCCTGCTTCTAGGGAGGAAAGCAATGACAAACCTCGACAGCATCTTAAAAAGCAGAGACATCACCTTGCCGACAAAGGTCCGTCTAGTTAAAGCTATGGTTTTCCCAGTAGTGATGTATGGAAGTGAGAGCTGGACCATAAAGAAGGCTGATTGCCGAAGAATTGATGCTTTTGAATTATGGTGCTGGAGGAGACTCTTGAGAGTCCCATGGACTGCAAGAAGACCAAACATATCCATTCTGAAGGAAATCAGCCCTGAGTGCTCACTGGAAGGACAGATCCTGAAGCTGAGGCGCCAAGACTTTGGCCACCTCATGAGAAGCGAAGACTCCCTGGAAAAGACCCTGATGTTGGGAAAGATGGAGAGCACAAGGAGAAGGGGACGACAGAGGACGAGATGGTTGGACAGTCTTCTGGAAGCTACCAACATGAGTCTGACCAAACTGCGGGAGGCAGTGGAAGACAGGAGTGCCTGGCGTGCTCTGGTCCAGGGGGTCACGAAGAGTCGGACATGACTGAACGACTGAACAACAACAATAACTGATGAAGTGGGTGGGTTCAGAAGGGGGCAAGGGAAGAAGCACATCAGGATATGCTGTAGCCATTCAGGGATGAGATTTCCAAGAAGAGAGGAGAGCAGTTTGTCCAAACTCAAAATAACCCAACGTCCCTGAAAAAGTCAAACGTATATAATAACAGAGTCGGAGGAATGAGTCCTCCATTTGGGTTAGCTTTATCCTTCTAATCAGGTAGTCACTCAGTTACCTCCTCCAACGATTTTCGGTCTAATTTAAAGCATGTGGAGCAATTTTTGCTAGAAATTGCAGCTAGCACCAGGAGGGCTAGGAGGAGGAGGATGAAGGCGGGAAGCCCCATAACACAGCGGAAGGGCATCTGCTTTGCCTGCAGAAGGGCCCAGGTTCAATTTTCCGCTAGAATTTCCAGGTGGGGCTGGGAGAGACAACTGTGGTCCAAACCACTGAGCCTCTTGGGTCTGCCAATCAGAAGGTCGGTGGTTCGAATCCCTGCAACGTAGTGAGCTCCTGTTGCTCTGTCCCAGCACCTGCCAACCTACCAGTTTGAAAGCACACCAGTGCAAGTAGATAAATAGGTACTGCTGTGGCCAGCATGACTAAGCTGCTTCTGGCGAACCAGAGCAGCACATGGAAACACCGTTTACCTTCCTGCTGGAGCGGTACCTATTTAGACCACAGCGCCACCCATGTTGGTTGGTTTACCTGGCTGTTAATGGGTTTACCTCAGAGGCATAGGAAGGTCAGGTGGTACCCGGTGCAGAAAATTTCTTGTCACCCCACCACCCACCCACATTTATTTTTTTATTTTTTTTATTTATTGGCCTACAAAAATGGTTTTCTGTTATTCCCTATTTTCTTACAAAGGAATAATAATAAGTAATAATAAACTTTTATTTATATCCCGCCCTCCCCGGCTGAAGTCGGTCTCAGGGCGGCTAACATCAGATACATAACATTCATATAAAATCAAACAATAATTAAATTACCTCCTAAAAACATGTCAAAATCAAATTAAAGTCTAATTAGATGGCTTTCCGCAGGGTTAGGGTTGGGAACAGTAAGTGCTCCGCTGAATTGAAATTTCAGCCTTCACGGCATAGGAAAACGGCCAAGTAAACAGCTATTTTCGTGGAGGAGGGTCAAGATATTAACTGATATGTATGAAATTTCATATATAGCTATATAATCCCTAGTGTAGTAAGATAAGACATTTGGAGCAGGCATTTTCCAAAAACAAAAAGTTTTTTATGAACCGCCCTAGTAGGGCAGTACAGTGGACCCTTGACTTACGAAGATAATGCGTTCCGACGGAACCTTCGTAGGTCGAAATCATCGTAACTTGAGTCCCCGTAGGAATGCGTTGGGAGAACGCATTCGTAGGTAAAAAAAAACCCTCATAAGTCAAGGAAACCGCATCTAAAACTGCCGCGACTTCCGATCGGAAGTCGAAAAAATTCGGAAGCGGTGGCCGCTTTGATCCCTCGTAACTTGAAAAACTCGTAAGTCGGGTCATTCGGAAGTCGAGGGATCACTGTAATTGTTCCTTGATAATTTGTCACCCCCCCTCCATGATGGAACCTGGGGCGGCCTGCCCCCCCCCCCGCCTCCCACTTCCTACGCCCCTGGTTTACCTGGATAGCCTGGCCATTCTTTTGTGATGGTAAACAATAACACCCGCTGGGCCCCAATGAGCACTATTTAGTGAGTGAAAATGCTCGACTATTTTGCCTGCCTCTCTCCTGAACAGTTTGGTCCTGAACAGTTTGGCTACACTTAACCCTCTTCCCTGTGTTTTTATCAATGTAGGCCAATGTAAGTAAATAGCCTCTCTCTTGCCGCATGTTCAGTCATTACAACAGCGCTATCTGTGCCGACAAATGTCACCTCTGCAGGACCCCTGTGTCCGATAACAGCAGAGCTTTCTCTGCTGTCCTTGGTCCCTCCCCTCCCGGTTGCCACCCCCGCCCTTCCCTCAAGGCACAGTTTCCAGGCCCTCCATCACATCAGGTCCAAACTACACCCTGTGCATACTTATCTCATGCCTGGTGTGCATGTTCCGAAACAAACAAACAAACAAAGCCATCTGAGACTGAGGCTGCTTCTGTTTATTGAGCTCAAAACCTGATTTGTTTGCAGGGAGATTAGACGGTGCTGGCTATTGAATGAGCATTTGTTTTTCTTTGTTCCCAGGGAGGTTAGATGATATTGTGTCAAAGGGGGTGTTATCTCACACTTTCCAGTGTATTTTCCCATCACCGCTTTCCTTATTGCAGAAAGATACAGATAGGTCTAGGGTTGCCATGTTTTCAAAGAGTGAAAATCTGGAAACAAGTGGTTGAGCTTTTTGGTTTTTTTCAACAAGATCTTTAAAAATAAATTAAATTTGAGCTATTTTTAAGGAAAGTCGCCAAAAGCTATACTTCCGACATGGGTTGCCATGCATCCAGAATTTCCCGATCATTTCAGAGATTTCTGCCAGGACACTGTTTCCGACTGCCGTGTTCCATCTATGTCCTGGAAATTCCAGACATATGGCATCCCTAAGATAGGTAGCTATAGGTAGATTGATAGATCAATGGATGGATGAAAGTGGGCTTGCTGTGCAAGATCTCCCAATCAACTAAAAAAAAAAATTCATTCCAGTAGCACCATAGAGACCAACTAAGTTTGTTCTTGGTATGAGCTTTCGTGTGCATGCACACTTCTTCAGATATCTTCAGCATAATTGTCAACTTTTGGATTTGAAAATAAGGGAATTTTTCAAACTTTCAGATTTGAAAATAAGGGATGCCATGAGGGCGTTGCAATGGCACCAAGTAGCCTCGCCACCCTGCGCTCCAGAGGCTGCGCGCGAACGGGTGAGCGAAAGAGCGAGCGCATAGACGGCAGGCAGGCTGTTTGTCTGGTTGGGCGTGAGGGTCTGGCTGCACAAGGCATGCAAGCTCCGCCCCCAGTCGGTCTCAGACTCCTTATTGGCAGCTGAGCAACGCAGCTGAGGAGCCTCCCTGGCCGGCAGGGAGGGAGAGGAGCTGCTTCCTTTGAAATCCAGGAAATTTAAGGGATATCAACAATCCGGGATAGCAGCGAGAAACAGCATTGGAATAAGGGAGTTTCCCACCAAAAAAAAGGGAGGGTTGACAGCTATGATCTTCAGATACCTTCTTCAGATACCTTCAGATACCTGGTGCATGCACACGAAAGCTCATACCAAGAACAAACTTAGTTGGTCTCTAAGGTGCTACTGGGAAGAATTTTTTTATTTTTTTATTTTGTTTTGACTATGGCAGCCCAACACGGCTACCTACCTGTAACTATCCCAATCAACTATAATTTCTCAACCTGAATTTACTGCCATGTAGCTGAATCCCATTTGGGGGAATAATGAATGTCTGGAAATGGCCACAGGCTATGAGTTTGAATGGTGCACAGAAAGAGAGGCTGCTTGATCCTTGTCGCCCTCCTCTGGTTCCATTTTCAGCTCATAATCACCCTCCCCAACTGCTCTTTCATACACAGGGGGGGAAACCACGATGTACTATCTGTATGAAGTGCGAGGGGAGGAAGAGTGTCATTAATAAAATCTAGAAGCCAGAGAGAGAGAGAGAGAGAGAGAGAGAGAGAGAGAGAGAGAGAATCTTTCGAATCATCATCATCATCATTTATTATTGATACACCGCCCATGTGGATGGGTTTCCCCAGCCACTCTGAGCGGCTCCCAACAGAATATTAAAAATAGAACCAAACATTAAAAACTTCCCTCAACAGGGTTGCCTTCAGATGTCTTCTAAAAAGTCAGATCTTTGTTTATTTCCTTGACATCTGGTGGGAGGGCGTTCCACAGGGCAGGTGCCACCACCGAGAAGGCCCTCTGCCTGGTTCCCTGTAACCTCACTTCTCGCAGGGAGGGAACCGCCAGAAGACCCTCAGAGCTGGACCTCAGAGTCCGGGCTGAACGATGGGGGTGGAGATGCTCCTTCGGGTCTACTGGGCCAATGCCTTTTAGGGCTTTCAAGGTCAGCACTAACACTTTGAATTGTGCTCAGAAACGTACTGGGAGCCGAGCCTAGTCAATCCCCCACCCCCTCTAATTTAGGCCCTGCATGAGCTTCCCCATGTTTTTCACACTACCAACACACACAAAATGTTTTTTTTATTGTATTAGATTAATATCCCACCCTTCCTACCAAAGGAGCCCAGGGGCAGCAAATGCAATATGATAAAAAATGAAATGAAAAACATCTAAAAACAATAAACAGAGTTAAAACAGTGGACTCCCTTGGAAGGTAGCAGGCTCTCCTTCCTCGGAAGAAGAAGAGTTTGGATTTGATATCCCGCTTCATCACTACCCGAAGGAGCCTCAAAGCGGCTCACATTCTTCTTTCCCTTCCTCCCCCACAACAAACACTCTGTGAGGTGAGTGGGGCTGAGAGACTTCAGAGAAGTGTGACTAGCCCAAGGTCACCCAGCAGCTGCATGTGGAGGAGCAGGGAATCGAACTCGGTTCACCAGATTACAAGTCTACCGCTCTTAACCACTACACCACACTGGCTGGTTTTCAAACAAAGGTTGGGCGGTCATCTGTCAGGGATTCTTCAGCATTGCAAGGGGGTTGGACTAGATGATCCTGGGGGAGCTCCCTCCCAACTCTACAATTCTAGGATTCCAGGGAACCGAACCCACGTTGCCCTTCGGTTGCGGAGCTAGGCTTGCCCCCAGAGCCTTTCCCAGGAGAACCCACCCACCCCCCGTTTGATTTGATTTCCCTTTCGCCTCGAAATAGCTCTCCCCATCACACCTCCTGATCTATCCTGTTTCCAGGGAGGTGGGGGGAAAGAGGGAGGGAGAGAAAGCAGGCCCCTTTGACCGTGGAAAAGGTCACAGCTGGGAAAACACAACCGGAGGGGGGAGTTCGGCCGGGTAGGATTTTCCGGGGACAGAAAGCCGCCCGGGCCTCTCTCGGCACAATCTCTTCTTTATCCAGCCGCTGCTTGACATGGGAGTCAGGAAGTGACGGGAGCAGAGTTCAGGCGCGGACTATGCGCCAGGAATGATAACAGTCCCCAGCGGAGGCGGTGGAGCCTTCGGAAACATCACGCAGAGGAGTTGTGGTCACCTCCAGTGTGCCGGATTTACGTATAAGCTAAACAAGCTATAGCTTAGGGCCCCACTTTCTTGGGCGCCCCAAAAAAATTTAAAGGGAAAAAAGAACTGGATGTACAGAGTCATTCGCTACTGGATCTAATGGTCAGGGGTCCCTTTACCTTTACCTTACCATAGCTGTCAAGTTCTCCCTTATTTTAAGGGAAATTCCATTATGTCGAATAGGCTTCCTCGTGAGAAAAGGTAAAACTTGACAGCTATGTACCTTACGTTTGTTATTGGTATGAGCTTTCTTTCTTTTTTTATGAAATTTTTTTATTTATTTCTACACATATAAACAAACAAACAACCATATAAACGAACAAATATAAACTTGTCTGCATACCTGTACATACACTTGCCTACATACACCCCAACATATATTCCTTCCACCCTTACCACCACGCCTTTACCCTGTGCGTGACTTCCAATCTTCTCAGTTGCAGTTTCTCCATCTTCCCATCATTTTAAGTATATACTTTAAATCTATTATCATTCCCCCCCCTCATCTCAATTCAGCTTTTGTATTCTACCTCTTCCCCCCTTTCTTATCCTTCTATTCTTCTCCTGTAACTCGCTCTATCTCAATAGTAGTTCTGATTTTCCAACATATTTCTGGATGTATTCCTCGAAGGCACTCCATTCCCTTTCTAATTTTTCCTTTGATCTCTCTCCAATGTTTCCCATTATTTTAACTGCATTATGATATTCTATAAGTTTCATAAGCCAATCTGTTTTTGTTGGGATTTCTGTATTTTTCCAATTTTTGGCCACTAATAATCGTGCGGATGCTGTTGTATACAAATGCAGTACCCTGTCTTTTTCCTTAATATCGTCTGGTGGAATGCCCAGTAGGAACCCTTCTGGATTTTTTAAAAATGAATATTTAAACATTTTCTTCATTTCGTTATATTTTATCCCCCAGTACTTCTTTAGCTCTATGCAATTCCACCATATATGGAATAACGTTCCTTTTGCTAATTTACACCTCCAGCAGGTGTCACCACTATTTTGATTCAGTTTGGCTATTATTTCCGGTGTCATATACCATCTATGTTGTATTTTTTTAAAAAATTCTTTTAATTTATAACATGTTGTAAACTTCATATCCTTTTGCCATAACCTTTCCCACTGCTCAAACATTATATTCCTTCCGAAGTCTTGTCCCCATTTAATCATTGACACTTTTACACCTTCATCTTTCGTTTCCCATTCCAAAATCAAGTTATATAGTTTAGAAATGTATCTGAAGAAGTGTGCCTGCACACGAAAGCTCATAGCAAGAACAAACTTAGCTGGTCTCTAAGGTGCTACTGGAAGGAATTTTTTTTATTTTTTATTTTGTTTTCACCTTTTCTTCTAACTGAAAAAAACCCAAAATGCTTTTCTCACAGGGGATTTGCTCCAGCCATTATTCATTTGAGCTGCCCTTTCCTGAACCTTTTGCAATATTGCAATATTCTTTTTTGGGGATGCTGGCTAGTAAGTCCCAGGAGAGCTCATAAGTCGGGGAACGTGCTGAATGACTGACAAGACTGCAAGAGTTGCCAAACAACAAGGTAGGATTGCATAGGTAGGGAGGGGAAGAGTTCAATTATACAATTTATCCCTGGCAGGGAAAGTTCCAGGAGCATTTTTTTACTTATTTACCATTTGACCTGCCCTTTGTGTAGATTACCTCTGGGAAGGGACAGTTTGTGCTGTGAACGCCATCGCCCTGTCGTGAGAAGCCTGGGCTGGCAGAGAAATAGCCCTGGCTGAGTTGAAGATTGGCCAGGAAGATAATTCAGATTATCGTGTTCAGAAAGTGGTGGTGGAGGATGAGTGCTCAGACCCCTGGGCTCTCACTTGTGGGGTAACTCAGGGTTCTGCCCTCTCCCCCATGCTTTTTAACATCTATATGCAGCCACTGGGAGAGATCATCAGGGGGTTTGGGCTGGGTGTTCATCAGTATGCGGATGATACCCAGCTCTACCTCTCTTTCAAATCAGAACCAGTGAAGGCGGTGAAGGTCCTGTGTGAGTGCCTGGAGGCGGTTGGAGGATGGATGGCGGCTAACAGACTGAGGTTGAATCCTGACAAGACAGAAGTACTGTTTTTGGGGGACAGGAGGCGGGCAGTTGTGGAGGACTCCCTGGTCCTGAATGGGGTAACTGTGCCCCTGAAGGACCAGATGCGCAGCCTGGGAGTCATTCTGGACTCACAGCTGTCCATGGAGGCAAAGGTTAATTATGTATCCAGGGCAGCAGTCTACCAGCTCCATCTGGTACGCAGGCTGAGACCCTACCTGCCCGCGGACTGTCTCACCAGAGTGGTGCATGCTCTAGTTATCTCTCGCTTGGATTACTGCAATGTGCTCTACGTGGGACTACCTTTGAAGGTGACCCGGAAACTACAACTAATCCAGAATGCGGCAGCTAGACTGGTGACTGGGAGCGGCCGCCGGGACCACATAACACCGGTCTTGAAAGACCTACATTGACTCCCAGTACGTTTCCGAGCACAATTCAAAGTGTTGGTGCTGACCTTTAAAGCCCTAAATGGCTTGGGTCCTGTATACCTGAAGGAGCATCTCCACCCCCATCGGTCAGCCCGGACACTGAGGTCCAGTGCCGAGGGCCTTCTGGCAGTTCCCTCACTACGAGAAGCCAAATTACAGGGAACCAGGCAGAGGGCCTTCTCGGTAGTGGCGCCCTCCCTGTGGAACGCCCTCCCTTCAGATGTCAAAGAGAACAACAACTATCAGACCTTTAGAAGACATCTGAAGGCAGCCCTGTTTAGGGAGGCTTTTAATGTTTAATAGATTATTGTATTTTAATGTTCTTTTGGAAGCCGCTCAGAATGGCTGGGGAGACCCAGCCAGATGGGCGGGGTATAAATAAATAAATAAATAAATAAATAATAATAATAATTATTATTATTATTATTAGCCATGCATGGCTTTCTATACAATGGCAAAGGAGGAGAGAGAGAAATCACCTCAGAGGAATCCTCGGTGTCTGCTTGCAAACAGCTCTTAAGATGACTGCGAAATTCCAAAGGTTATCACGGGAAGATAATGAGAAGCAGGTGAAGGTCCTTAGGGAATGCAAGAGCACACACAAACACACACACATCAGACACAAAAATAAACCTGAAGGAGCGTCTCCGCCCCCATCGTTCAACCCGGAACCTGAGGTCCAGCGCCGAGGGCCGTCCAGCGGTTCCCTACCTGCGAGGTTGCCAGGAACCAGGCAGAGGGCCTTCTCGGTGGTGGCGCCCGCCCTGTGGAACGCCCTGTAGTCAGATGTCAAAGGCAGCCCTGTTTATGGAAGTTTTTAATGACTGGTGTTTTAATGTATTTTTAAGCTTTTGTTGGAAGCACCGCAGTTCTCGGGGGGGGGGGTGCCGGGCAGATGTTTGCATCCCGGTGCCGCATATGTTTAAGACGGCCCTGGGCGCAGTCTCTGATTGCTTGGGGGAAAACCTTGGAGAGGAGGAGACATAGACGGCTATGAGGAGGCGAGGACATTTAGTCTCAGCAACTGATCCATAGGGACTGTAGGGTCGAGATAGAGCGTACAGTGGTACCTCGGGTTACATACGCTTCAGGTTACATACGCTTCAGGTTACAGACTCTGCTAACCCAGAAATATTACCTCGGGTTAAGAACATAGCTGTCAACTTTCGGATTTGAAAATAAGGGATGCCGCGAGGGCGGTGCAATGGCACCAAGTAGCCTCGCCATCCTGCGCTCCAGAGGCTGCGCGCAAACGGGTGAGCGAAAGAGCGAGCGCGTAGACGGCAGGCAGGCTGTCTGTCTGGTTGGGCGTGAGGGTCTGGCTGCACAAGGCATGCAAGCTCCGCCCCCAGTCGGTCTCAGACTCCTTATTGGCAGCCGAGCAACGCAGCTGAGGAGCCTCCCTGGCCGGCAGGGAGGGAGAGGAGCTGCTTCCTTTGAAATCCGGGAAATTTAAGGGATATCAACAATCCGGGATAGCAGCGGGAAACGGCGTTGGAATAAGGGAGTTTCCCGCAAAAAAAGGGAGGGTTGACAGCTATGGTTAAGAACTTTGCTTCAGGATGAGAACAGAAATCGGGTGGCGGCGGCGCAGCGGCAGGGGGAGACCCCATTAGCTAAAGTGGTGCTTCAGGTTAAGAACGGACCTCCGGAACGAATTAAGTACGTAACCAGAGGTACCACTGTACTGGCAATTTGGGTTTTAAAAAAGCAACATGTAGTCTTAGGAGAAACAGTTGTGGGAGTCGGGTATGTTTAGCCTGGAAAAGAGGAGACTGAGAGGAGGTACAGTATGATAGACTTGCCGATCAGGTTGGCGGTTCGAATCCCCATGACGGGGTGAGCTCCTGTTGCTCTGCCCCAGCTCCTGCCAACCTAGCAGTTCGAAAGCAGGCCAGTGCAAGTAGATAAACAGGCACCACTGCGGCAGGAAGGTAAACGGCATTTCCTTGCGCTCTGGTTTCCGTCACTGTGTTCCGTTGTGCCAGTAGTGGTTTAGTCCTGCTGGCCACATGACCCGGAAAGCTGTCTGTGGACAAACGCCGGCTCCCTCGGCCTGAAAGCGAGATGAGCGCCGCAACCCCAGAGTCGCCTTTGACTGGACTTAACCGCCCAGGGATCCTTTACCTTTTACTTTTACCTTTACCTTACAGTATGATCATCATCTTCAAATATCTCAAGGGCTGTCTCATTGAAGCTTGTTTTCTCCTGCCCCGGAGGGTAGAGCCCAAACCAATGGATTTAAGTTACAGGAAAGGAGATTCCAACTAAGGGCTTCCTGACAGTGGAACGGACTCCTTCGGGAAGTGGTGGACTCTCCTTCCTGAACGGGGTAACTGTGCCCCTAAAGGACTAGGTGCGCAACCTGGGAGTCATTTCGGACTCACAGCTGTCCATGGAGGCGCAGGTTAACTCTGTGTCCAGGGCGGCTGTCTACCAGCTCCATCTGGTACGCAGGATGAGACCCTCCCTGCCCACAGACTGTCTCGCCAGAGTGGTGCATGTTCTAGTTATCTCCCGCTTGGACTACTGCAATGCGCTCTCCATGGGGCTACCTATGAAGGTGACCCGGAAACTACAACTAATCCAGAATGCGGCAGCTAGACTGGTGACTGGGAGTGGCCGCCGGGACCACATAACACTGTCCTGAGAGATCTACATTGGCTCCCAGTACGTTTCCAAGCACAATTCAAAGTGTTGGTGCTGACCTTTAAAGCCCTAAATGGCCTCAGTCCTGTATACATGAAGGAGTGTCTCCACTCCCACCATTCAGCTCGGACACTGAGATCCAGCTCCGAGGGCCTTCTGGTGGTTCCCTCACTGCAAGAAGCAAAGCTACAGGGAACCAGGCAGAGGGCCTTCTCGGTAGTGGCGCCCGCCCTGTGGAACACCCTCCCAGCAGAGGTCAAAGCGATAAACAACTACCTGACATTTAGAAAATACCTGAAGGCAGCCCTGTTTAGGGAAGTTTTTAATGTGTGATATTTTAATGTATTTTGATATTTGTTGGAAGCCGCCCAGAGTGGCTGGGGAGACCCGGCCAGATGGGTGGGGTACAAATAATAAATTATTATTATTACTAGTAGACTTTAAGCCCGTTAAATTAACGGGCGCTAGAACATCATGGAAAGTGGGGACGGCGAGAACTAGCTGAAGTGCTCGATGTACTTGGGCGCCCCGGCCAGCGCCAAATGGCCCTTCAGCAGGCAGCGCAGGAGGCGCATCGTGGCGGCGGCGGTGGCACTGGCACCAGCCAGGCCCCGGCAGGCCAACTCAGCCGCCACTTGTAACGGCCGCTGCCGCTTAGAAGTAAGTCCACGCGAGCGCACACCCGCCGCTTCAACAGCCCGGCCGCCCGAAGTCTCTGCGCTCCAACCCCTGTGTCCGTGGGGCACATGCGCAGTAGGACACAGGGACAGACACAGGGACTGGACGCAGAGACACTTGCACTTTATTATAGAGGATTATTCTTCCTTGGAGGTTTTCAAGAGGAAGCTAGATGACCGTCTGTTATGGATGCTTCAGCTGAGATTCCTGCATTGCAGGGGGTTGGACTAGATGACCCCTGGGTGTCCCTTCCAACACTACGATGCCAACCCCCACCAGCCGCTGCTGGCACAAGCACCAGGTTACATGAGGCTGCTGCAGAAGATGGCAAGCGAGGTTGTGCCCCGGAGGCAACGGGCCTCTGACTCAGCGCTATTTTGCTAGATAACCGGCCCATTAAACTGCTTAGTTAATGAGTCGCTAGCAGGTCAAGGAAGGGCAATCCTTTTGACAATCAAACATTTCCCAATGCTGCAAAGGCTCTGCTTTGATTTGGCTCAGGTGAGCCACAGCTCCGTGAAAGGTCAGATAAATACGGTTTGGATTTGGTTCGGACTTCCTGAACTCATAGCACCCGGCGCAGTCCACACCCAGCGTAAGCAAATGAGTTTGTGTTAATGAGTGATTTAATGGGTTAAGGTAAACTTTGCCCAGAACTTTCGGGCCACCAGACAAGCCACAAACTTCAGAGGCATCAGGAAGCATCTCTGTTTGGTAACATATCTAAGCCCCATCACAGGGGTGCCAAAAAATTGTATGCAATCCCTACTCAGCTACACACTTTTAAGCAAAAACATAAAAAAGACTTATAAGGAACAAGTCAGAGCCTTTTGCCTATCAACATGATCACCTCCTTGCCCAGTATTGTTATCCTGACTGCCGATGAAATGCCCTCCAACATTTCTCCGATGGAAATAGGACTGTCCTATTCCATAATAAGGGGCGCAGGTGGTGCTGTGGGTTAAACCATAGAGCCTAGGGCTTGCCGATCAGAAGGTCAGCAGTTCGAATCCCCGCGACGGGGTGAGCTCCCATTGCTCGGTCCCTGCTCCTGCCCACCTAGCAGTTCCAAAGCACGTCAAAGTGCAAGTAGATAAATAGGTACCGCTCCGGTGGGAAGGTAAACGGCGTTTCCGTGCGCTCCTCTGGTTCGCCAGAATCAGCTTTGTCATGCTGGCCAAATGACCGGGAAGCTGTACGCCGGCTCCCTCAGCCAGTAAAGCGAGAAGAGCACCGCAACCCCAGAGTCGGTCACGACTGGACCTAATGGTCATGGGTCCCTTATTTATTCCATAATACCTTGGTTTTCAAACAGCTTAGTTCTTGAACATTTTGACTCCTGAATGCCGCAAACCCGGAAGTAACTGTTTCGAAGTAACTATTTTTGGAAGCCGAAGTCCGACGGGGCTTCTGCGGCTTCTGATTGGATGCAGGAGCTTCCTGCATCCAATCAGAAGCCGAGCTTTGGTTTCCAAACATTTTGGAAGTCGAACGGACTTCCAGAACGGACTTCCAAAACAGATTCCATTTGACTTCCAAGGTACGACTGTAACAACAACAACAACAACAACAGCAGCAGCAACAATTTTATTATTTATATCCCAACCATCTGACTTCTGTAACTCCAGGACTGTCCCTGGAAATAGGGGTATATTTATGCCTTTTCAATTTTAAAAGGGGTTTCCCATTCTCCAGGTCTAATTGCTGCAAAGAGGTGTGTGCCCCAAGTGTGGGGGCAAAGAGGCTACATTTCAGGGGTTCAGGGGGGCAGAAAGGGCCAATGGAGCTATGGAACAGGACAGAGGGTAATTATGGTGATGAGGAAAATCTTGGTCCGTGGTTTAATTCCCCGCGCAGACTTGAACGTTCTTCCCGAGGGCAGAGTTTTCTGTCGGCCTGGACCCTCGGCTGCTGGAAGAAGAAAAGGGCAGATAAATGGTTACCATGGTGACCAGGCCTAGGCCAAGCTCTGAGACAATGGACCAGTGTGAAGGAGACATGGAGTGGGATCCCTCCAGTGGCTCTGAGCCCAGAAGACCCCAGGATCATGTCAGTCTCCCAGAGACAAAATGAAGCTGTCCTTCAGCAGTAAAGGGGTGTCAGGAACTCCCCACCCCACCACCATTTACAGAGTCCTGAATTCTAGTTATGAGCAAATTTGGAGGCGGGTGCAAAGAAGAGAAACCAGTCAGTGAGCAGGGAGTGTTTTTTGGGCAAGGACGTTGGGAAACAGAGGGAAAGCTTCAATTTCTCACCAGACTTCACAGAAGGCCAAATAAATGGATCCTGTATACCTGAAGGAGCGTCTCCACCCCCATCGTTCAGCCCGGACACTGAGGTCCAGCACCGAAGGCCTTCTGGCGGTTCCCTCGCTTCGAGAAGCCAAGTTACAGGGAACCAGGCAGAGGGCCTTCTCGGTCTGACCAAGGCAGAATAGAGTGGGACTATTACTTCCCTTGATCTGGACACCAGACTTCATAGAATAGCATTTGCATTTTTTGCTGCTGCATCACACTGTTGCCTCATGTTAAGCTTGTGGTCCACTAAGACCCCAAATCCTTTTCACACATACTTCTGTGAAGCCGGGTGTCTCCCATCTTATATTTTTGCAGCTGTTTCTTCCTGCTTAAGTGTAAAACCTTACACTTGTCCCTACTGAAATTCATTTTGTTAGCTGCAATCCAAAACAAACAGAGGGCAAACAGAAGGCTGTTGTGTGCTTTTATTTGGTTGCTCAGGGTGTAAATGGGACAGAATGGAGTGGCTGGGAACTGGAACCAAAATACTCCACGCTGCAACTTTTTGTTGCATACGCCCTGCTTGTAGATGACAATTCATGAAGCGTTTGATGCGCATGCTAGGTGCCGTTAACAGAATATACACAGGATCACAATCTTTCTTTCTTTTTTAAAGAGCATAAGACCCCAAAAAAGAAGGAGAAAGAGAGGCCTTCACAAACAGTGGGGAAAGGTAATAGAAAAGGACCGACAATGGAATAGGAAAGGCATTTTTGAAAGCCAAATAGTCCATCAAGAATGGCGGCGCAAAAAGAGAAAAGGTGTCATTTTCATTTCTGCTGTTGTCCTCCTTCCTCTCAGCATTTCCCAAAGTGGTTGCAATTAGGAAAAGGAAAGTGTGTTACTTACGACAGAAGAGGAAGCTACCCGCTGCGGAGAGCGGGGGGGGGGGGGTCTCCTCCCCTCTCTATACCTCTTCCTGGGTTTTTATTGTCTGAGTCAGCTTCTTCACTCCAGCTGCAAGCTTTTATTATTCCAAGAATTATTGTCATTTGGCTGAGGTTCCTTGCGGGCTCAAGGGGAACAGAGACTCCGAAGTCTGCTGTGCAGATGGAGTCCAGCCCACGGGCTGGAGAGTACCGTTTGAACCAGATCTTTATGAATTTAGCTTCGAAGGGTGGGGCAGAAAACAAGAGAGGAGCTGCGGTTCTGTTCCGTTTGCAGCTCATTGCGTTAAAAAACATGTAAGAGGAAGGCGCCTTATGCTGAGTCAAAGCAGGTCTGACTCGGCATAAGGCGCCTTCCTCTTACATGTTTTTTTAGTCAGACCTACTTCGCCAGCGTTCGAGTTATGTACTGAGCTGAATCCTAGAACAATAGGATCCAAAATGCAGCAGTCTGATTGGTCCTAGAACAATAGGATCCAGAATGCAGAAGTCTGATTGTGTCCTAGAACAATAGGATCCAGAATGCAGCAGTCTGATTGGTCCTAGAACAATAGGATCCAGAATGCAGCAGTCTGATTGGTCCGCAGGAGCCACCCAATCCAGCTCCAGGTGGAAGTGAATCAGCGACCTGATTGGCCTGCAAGAGCAGCCAATCAGGCTCCTGGATGAAGTGAATCCGCAACCTGATTGGCCTACAGGAGTAGCCTGGAATTAGCCAATCATGTGGGGCCCATTGTGTAAATAATGTATATACAACAGACGTTTTGGGGAAAGATTCATTCCTTGCTACTATGAGCTGAGTAAAGAGCATGAAATTCACACTTGACTCCGAGTATATTTCAGCTTGGCAGCCAGAAGTGTGTACACAGCAAATACTTTCCTAAAGGTTTCCCCCTTTGCCTGGTCCCTTACCTAATCTTGGTTCATCCATCCTTGGCTTCGAACGACGCATAAGGGAAGTCGCAGTGACTCACCCTCGGGGTTTTTCTTTGCCAGATTTTTTCCCTGTTTGCAGCTGGAATTCGAATTGCATATTTTTCGTCCAAACCAAACCACTGACCTGAATGGCAGAAAACCAGCTCGTCTCCCTTTTTGGGCCGGCCGATGTATAATCGTGATGCAGACCTTCTAAATCTAGGCGCAACCGATATCGCAGCTGGGATCATGGCTGCTGGCCCCACCCATGGTGACTATGAATTTGATCAGACCTTCCTGAGCCTGCATGCAACCAGCCTCGCCTCTGCCTTTTCATGCCTCTTCTGGTTCTGGTAGTGTCAGGGGCTGGTCTGGATCGGAAGATTGGGGAATGCAATCTGAATGTTTCCCAAGCAGTCTCAAACGGTGTCTGCACACCTCTGACCTTTGTTCTGCTCTTCTCATTACACTGTGAGTTCTTGGAGATCGGAGCAGAGGGGAGATTGTCACAGCAGGAGAGGGAGACTCCCTGGATTCTTCAGAAGTCTCTTGACCCCTCTCTGCTTCAGTGCCAGAGTCTGAACTGCTCCCTATCACAGGCTCTTCCTGCTCACTAAACCCTGTTGCCCCTACAGCATCCAGCCCCTCCTTCCAATCTTCTCCCTCTGACCTCTCCTCAGTGTCCCACCACCAATCCCCCAATTCTGAGCCTTCCTCCTCTGGGGTTTCCCTTGGGGGTTCCCCAGCTGCTTCCTCCCACCTTTCCTCTGCGTCCAGCCAGCTCATGACACATGCCAGCAATTTCACAGTTTTGACTACCGGCCGCCAAATGCTTTCATCTTCAAGAGAGGGAGAAAGAGTGCTGCTTAGATTTTTGTTGTTTAGTCGTTCAGTCGTGTCCGACTCTTTGTGACCCCATGGACCAGAGCACACCAGGCACTCCTGTCTTCCACTGCCTCCCGCAGTTTGGTCAGACTCATGTTGGTAGCTTCCAGAACACTGTCCAACCATCTCGTCCTCTGTCGTCCCCTTCTCCTTGTGCCCTCCATCTTTCCCAACATCAGGGTCTTTTCTAGGGAGTCTTCTCTTCTCATGAGGTGGCCAAAGTACTGGAGCCTCAACTTCAGGATCTGTCCTTCCAGTGAGCACTCAGGGCTGATTTCCTTCAGAATGGAGAGGTTTGATCTTCTTGCAGTCCATGGGACTCTCAAGAGTCTCCTCCAGCACCAGAATTCAAAAGCATCAATTCTTCAGCGATCAGCCTTCTTTATGGTCCATCTCACACTTCCATACATCACTACTGGGAAAACCATAGCTTTAACTAGACGGACCTTTGTCGGCAAGGTGATGTCTCTGCTTTTTAAGATGCTGTCGAGGTTTGTCATTGCTTTTCTCCCAAGAAGCAGTCATCTTTTAATTTCATGACTGCTGTCACCATCTGCAGTGATCATGGAACCCAAGAAAGTAAAATCTCTCACTGCCTCCATTTCTTCCCCTTCTATTTGCCAGGAGGTGATGGGACCAGTGGCCATGTTCTTAGTTTTTTTGATGTTGAGCTTTAGACCATATTTTGCGCTCTCCTCTTTCACCTTCATTAAAAGGTTCTTTAATTCCTCCTCATTATCTGCCATCAAGGTTGTGTCATCAGCATAGATTACATTCAAGCAAAAGGTCTGGACAGGATCTTGGACAGATAAGAAGGGAAAACATCTAGTAAAAGCGAACAAATGGGCTTTTATGCATGCAGAAGGAAGGAAAGGAACTTATTTTAGGAATGATAAGTTCCGATTTATTGTGGATTGATAATTTGCAGAGTACGGTAACTCACTTGCAGATGCTGCAAATGTTAAAATATTGTACGTGCAGGAATTGGCAAGTGGATTGCTGATGGCTAAGGATAAGTAAAAACAACAAAGAACCATTGTACTATAAGGTTAACTGTAACGAATGGAATGCGAACAATTAGGAAAATAAAGCAGCAACAAGAGGAAATTTTGGACGCATCAAGAACGGATTGCTGGAAACCAGTTTTGGGGAAAATTGTATTAGATTTGTCTTAAATTGTGGCTGATTTGGTAAAATTTGGAAAATTGATAAAAACAATTTGGCAAAAAATAAAAAGGAGCGCCGCTCAGACAGATTACATTCAATCCAAGTGCCCTCTCCATCTGCAAAACGCCTTTATGAGATATGACAGGGACCGATTAGCATATCAAAACATCTCGGGAAGAAAAGCACAGCTGTCGGAAGCAAGGAGACTTGTGCGCCAAATTCCTAGCTCTGCGTAAAGGCGGCCCTGTCATCTGGGGTAGCGCCGCCTCATTGCAAAGCGCATCGAGACCCACTGTGCAGTTTCCGTGTCCCTGAGCTCAGCCGCCTCTGCAAGGAAATTTGCAAAATGAACTGAAAACTCAGTTCTCTCGCTTGGTCCTCCTTCGAGCCCTCTGATGAGCTTGGAGGAGGAATGAGACCGGGGGATTATTGCCACTCATCCAGACAAAGATCTTCTCAGTGGTGGGCAGGAATGATGATGAAGAAAAAGAGTTTGGATTTGATATCCCGCTTTATCCCTACCCGAAGGAGTCTCAAAGCGGCTCACATTCTCCTTTCCCTTCCTCCCCCACAACAAAGACTCTGTGAGGTGAGTGGGGCTGAGAGACTTCAGAGAAGTGGGACTAGCCCAAGGTCACCCAGCAGCTGCATGTGGAGGAGCGGAGACGCGAACCCGGTTCACCAGATTATGAGACTACCACTCTCAACCACTACACCACACTGGCTGTCCACAGGAAGGAGGGCAGGCTGGGAGGAGGGAAGCTCAGGTGCTGTAGATTGAAGGAGCTTCTTCACCCCCATCGTTCAGCCCTGACACTGAGGTCCAGCTCTGAGGGCCTTCTGGCGGTTCCCTCCCTGCGAGAAGTGAGGTTACGGGGAACCAGGCGGAGGGCCTTCTCAGTGGTGGCGCCCGCCCTGTGGAACGCCCTCCCATCAGATGTCAAGGAAATAAACAACTATCTGACTTTTAGAAGACATCTGAAGGCAGCCCTGTTTAGGGGAGTTTTTAATGTTTGAAGTTTTATTCTGTTTTTAGTGCTCTGTTGGGAGTCGCCCAGAGTGGCTGGGGAAACCCATCCAGATGGGTGGGGTATAAATAATAAAATGTTATTATTAGATTGGGGTGAGGGTCACTTTTCCTACCATACAACCTGTCAGGGGCCATATGCAAGTGATGGGCAGGGCCAGAGCTGAAAAGTGGGTGGAGCATCAAAGGCATGAAGGTAACAGACTGCCCCACTCATGTTCTCCAAGTTCTGGTATTCAGAGTCTTGTTCTGGAGACAGAACATAGTTATGATAACTAGGGATGGACAAACCGGTCAATTTCGGTTCCTATCAGTTTCTGATTTCCACCGTCTCCCATTCTCAGCATTTTCGCACCAATCTGCAATTTTGTTAAAACAGGACACACGAAAACCTATCAACAAATTTCTCCTCATATACAGGTTTGTACAGTGGGACCTCGACTTACGAGTGACCTGACTTATGTGTTTTTCGACTTCCGAATGACTTCCGGAAGAAAAAAAATGGCCGCCGCAACCGAATTTTTCGACTTGCGAAAGGAAGTCGCAGCCGCTTTGAATAGGATTTCTTCGACTTACGAATTTTTTTCGCTCAATGCATTGCTATGGGGACTCGACTTACGAGTGTTTTCGACTACCGAAGATCGCTTCGGAACGCATTATCTTCGTAAGTCGAGGTCCCACTGTATGTGTTTTTGCCCGCACAGGCATTTTTGCAAAGCTACTTCTCCGAGCATCATGCATCTATAATGCTATTTCACGAACATGAACATCTTTGTGCCTGCCTTACCCTAGCAATGTGTGCAATTTCTGTACACTTTGCTTGGTTGGAGGAACCTGCAAAATTCAGAAAACTGAAGCGTTTGAAGCACAGCTGTTTTTCGGCTCGCAACTTGCCGCACAAAGTGTGAATTGCGTAGGTTCAAGTGGATCGAATTTCCTCCCCATCCCTAATATCAACTCTCAGCCGCTGATGGCGTTTTATCCTCCATGGGTTTGCCTAGCCCCATTTTAAAGCCATCAAAGTAGCCATCAGCTCATCTTGAGGAAGCAAATGCCACAGTTAAACTCTATGCTGTGTGAAGACGTCTATCCTTTTGTCTGACTCAGCAAGAATCCCGGCATCCAGCAGTCACAGTCAGTGACTTTGTGGTTCCCCAGAGATTGGCCAATAGCCTACCAACAAGCCAAGATCTGTCTGCCTTGAGCCCAGCCTCCCATTGTTAGCTTGCAGAGTTTGTGTGCAACAGCAGAAGTTAAGTTAGGAAAATTTAGAGAAATACATCCGGGATAGGAAAGAGTTCTAAAGTCCTGACTAGCTAATTTGCTGGAGAAACAAAGAAGCCATGTTGCCCCTTTGTTCTCAGAAGACAAATCCAAGATGACCTTGCAACTTGAGGTCCGGGAAAAGTGTGAGGAGGAGGAGGAAATTGGAAACTGGATGAAACCTAAGTTGTATCAGTCTAAACTTTAAAGGAAGAAGAAGAGGAGGAGGAGGAGGAGGAAGAAGAAGAAGAAGAGGAGGAGGAGGAGGAGGAAGAGGAGGAAGAAGAAGAAGGAGAGGAGGAGGAGGAGGAGGAGGAAGAAGAAGAAGAAGAAGAAGAAGAAGAAGAAGAAGAAGAAGAAGAAGAAGAAGAAGAGTTTGGATTTGATATCCCGCTTTATCACTACCCAAAGGAGTCCCAAAGCAGCTAACATTCTCCTTTCCCTTCTTCCCCACAACAAACACTCTGTGAGGTGAGTGGGGCTGAGAGACTTCAGAGAAGTGGGACTAGCCCAAGGTCACCCAGCAGCTGCATGTGGAGGAGCGGAGACGCGAACCTGGTTCACCAGATTATGAGTCTACCGCTCTTAACCACTACACCACACTGGAGAGTGGTCAGCATAGATGTTAAAGGTACAGGGGTAGTCTGGGAATCTGGAGGCCCCTTATTCTGGGCTGCATCAATAGGAGTATAGCATCTAGATCAAGGGAAGTAATAGTACCACTGTATTCCGCTCTGGTCAGACCTCACCTGGAATACTGTGTCCAGTTCTGGGCACCACAGTTCAAGAAGGATACTGACAAGCTGGAACGTGTCCAGAGGAGGGCAACCAAAATGGTCAAAGGCCTGGAAACGATGCCTTATGAGGAACGGCTTACGGAGCTGGGTATGTTTAGCCTGGAGAAGAGAAGGTTAAGGGGTGATATGATAGCCATGTTCAAATATATAAAAGGATGTCATATAGAGGAGGGAGAAAGGTTGTTTTCTGCTGCTCCAGAGAAACGGACACGGAGCAATGGATTCAAACTACAAGAAAGAAGATTCCACCTAAACATTAGGAAGAATTTCTTGACAGTAAGAGCTGTTAGGCAGTGGAATTTGCTGCCAAGGAGTGTGGTGGAGTCTCCTTCTTTGGAGGTCTTTAAGCAGAGGCTTGACAGCCACCTGTCAGGAATGCTTTGATGGTGTTTCCTGCTTGGCAGGGGGTTGGACTGGATGGCCCTTGTGGTCTCTTCCAACTCTATGATTCTATGATTCTATTCGATCTGCTTAAACCCCACACCAATCCTTTTCGGCAAGCAGGGTTGCTCCTGAACTTCCAACACCCATTATATAAATATTAATAATCGACAAAACTGCATGTTTACTCAGTATCGGAATAAGGAAAGTAATGGTTTCCTGCAATGATTCTTGAGACTTTCTCTGCTGTTTGGATTAAATACAAATGAAAATTAAGAAAAAGAAATGATTCATAATGGCAGCAGGGAAGGAATTAAATGTGACAGCTGAGAGGCACTTTTGAGCACTGTTTCCAGAGCAGTCGGAAGTTACAGGCTCCATAAAAGCTCTGTTGAGTAATATTCTCCGGCTTGTTTTGTACAGGAGGTCAGATAGTATTATCATAACAGTCCCTGCCAGCTATAAAATCCATGGCACAGGCCATAAAGCCTGACACTGCAATTCTTCCACCCAGGCCATAAATTTGAGAGCCTGTTAAGAAATGTTCCGATAACTTCTCTTGTCTGTTTTAAAATGATGTTTTCATCAGAGAAAGAGCAAAGTTCCTTTTCTCCCACATCAAAACCTTCCATTCTTCTCAGAGGAATTTCAATCACCGATTGCGCTGAATACCAAACAGACTTCTTTCGCTTTCAGTTGCGATGCTAGTTTGTCACTGAGGTGGCAGCCATTGGTTTCCCATAATGCACTCTGCCCAGATACCGAAGGCAAGAACAGTGAAATTTTAACTTCTTTCGATCTGAGCCTAAAATATCCTTTTCCATAAATTCTATCGTTCTGTAGGTCTACGCTACATCACAGTTTGAAGCTGCGCCTGTACCATGTTTCAAGTGTGCATGAAAACTGTATCCGAAGTCATTTGGTTTTGAAGGAAGTAGGGATATTTTTGACTGGGCAGACACAGTAATGTCCCCCTATAAAAGGGGTGTTTGTAGGGCAGCCTGAAAATTAATGAGATAACATACTACCCCACTCTGAGCCATAGCTGTCAACTTTCAGATTTGAAAATAAGGGATTTTTCCAAACTTTCGGATTTGAAAATAAGGGATGCCGCGAGGGCGGTGCAATGGCACCAAGTAGCCTCGCCACCCTGCGCTCCAGAGGCTGCGCGCGAACGGGTGAGCGAAAGAGCGAGCGCATAGACGGCAGGCAGGCTGTCTGTCTGGTTGGGCATGAGGGTCTGGCTGCACAAGGCATGCAAGCTCCGCGCCCAGTCCGTCTCAGACTCCTTATTGGCAGCCGAGCAACGCAGCTGAGGAGCCTCCCTGGCCGGCAGGGAGGGATTGGAGCTGCTTCCTTTGAAATCCGGGAAATTTAAGGGATATCAACAATCCGGGATAGCAGCGGGAAACGGCATTGGAATAAGGGAGTTTCCCGCAAAAAAAGGAGGGTTGACAGCTATGATGCTCAGTGATCAGAGAAAATGGCTGCATGGTCATCACAAGAGCCAGCCAATCAACAGCTTGTCAACATCCTTCTTAAATTGTGGTGCCCAGAATTGGACACAGGATTCTCGGTGTGGTCTGACCAAGGCAGACTAGAGTTGTACAATTATGTACATCTAAGATGTCTTCCTTTAAAAAAAAACCAAATAAAACGAAACTGGTTTATAGGTTAATAAATAGTGCCACTATTTCCTTTCTTCTTCAGTCTTTGAAACTGAAATTGCTATTTACACTAATGAAGATCTGCAAGGATTGGACAACCTTTTCTCCATCTCCCAAGTGCTCACCTGCATTTCCCTCCATTTAATCAGGGTTTACTCTTTCAGTGGAAAACCCAGGAAAACAACCTGCCACCAACATACTGTTTAGGATATCGGAACAGCATTTTTGTAGCCCCCCATCCCATTTGTCTTGAATAAAGCGACAAGATTCACATGCTTACACCTAATACAGAAGAAGCCTCTTGCCACCCTACTCATTTTGCCCCAGAGACACGGCAAACAGCTTGACAGTCCATAATAATCCAGGCTGAAAGGTGCCAACCTTCTATCTCACAAGTCACAGGCACCCCAGATGTTTAAAGTGCATCCTGGGAACAGGGCCTTCTTGGTAGTGGTGCCCGCCCTGTGGAATGCCCTCCCATCAGATGTCAAGGAAATAAGCAGCTATCCTATTTTTAAAAGACATCTGAAGGCAGCCCTGTTTAGGAAAGCTTTTAATGTTTGTTGTTTTATTGTGTTTTTAATATTCTGTTGGGAGCTGCCCAGAGTGGCTGGGGAAACTCAGCCAGATGGGTGGGGTATAAATAATATATTATTATTATTATTATTATTATTATTGCAAAACCTTTATTAAAGTTTCATCATCCAATACACTCCAATAGTTACAATATTAAAAATTCGAATACAATATACATAAGAGTGTACAAC